>VZZY01022152.1:115177-128027 GCA_013400335.1 Eurystomus gularis | reverse complement strand
GGCAGGGCCCGCGGGCGGGCGTCGCGGAGCCGCGGCCGCCGTCTCGGGGAAGGGTCTCCGGTGCCGGGGGGCGGCACTTGGCAGCGCGGAGCTCCCGCTGAGGAAGTTTCCCAGCCCTCGGGAGCCGCGGTGCGGTCAGGTCAGACCGGCCTCCCCGCGCTAGAGCGCTGTGCGAAGCGGTGCTCGGCTGCTCCGTTACCTGGAGGCATTCCATTTCGCCCCGTCTGTGCCGAGCTGCTCGCGTGGGCGTGCGGCACGGGCGGAGCGGGCAGCTCCAGCGCAGGGCCGCTTTCCGCTGGTCCGGATCTGCCCCTCCCGGCCCTTCATCCTCCCCAGACCCCTCCTTTAATTCCTGTGAAGGCTGCGTGCTGGCAGGGCCCTTTGCCGGGCTGACGGTTCATGTCACGGGAGATTAAATCACCTTTGATCTTAGTGAAAGCGATTAAAATTCAGGTATTTGTGTACGATTCTTGTCATGCCCCAAAAAACCAGTCAGCAGTAGCAGGTATTAAACGTACTCTAAACAAAGAATAACACAGCAGGTATCTGCCGTGGTTACACTTCTGCTAACTTACATCAGCTACGAGCATCCCAAATCAATACATCTGAAGGTACTCTCTGTTTTCATTTTTGACATAGCAACAGTACGTGGCAGCCCATTGCTTTCACGGTCTGTCTAGTAGCGTTCCTCTTAGTTTCTGTGCTGCTTCGGATGAAAAAGGCAGGGGAAATATTTGCCTGTTCTGCATTACTTACAAAGTTTTGAAAGTACCGAGTATAATATAAAGTAGTACCACGTGTTTATAACTTTGCTTAAATCATTCTCAAATTGAAAATATTTCCAGTAGACATTGTTCCTTGCAGCACTTCATGTAATGTTAAATCTGCTTTCAGGGAAAAAAGTACATTTGTTTACTTTTCATAATGTTTTATAAACATATTGTGCCCAGCATGAAACAAATAGCAAAGTATTTTTGTATAACTAAATAGGATGGTTTTCAAATAATAACCTTAAACTTCTTTTAAGTTAACGTGTGATTTGAGATATTACATGAAACAGGTATAATTTTTCCTAGCCACATAGACAAGAGTTAGTCATTCAATGTACTGTGCCAAACACTGAAATAGAAGCAGAAAATGCACATCAAGACACTACTGTTTTATATTTTAAAAGTTAATAGTCACTCTGTGGATACATACATTGATTCTTGATACTTGAATTAAATAAGCAGGCTATTCGGTATACTCGTATGTAAAATGACACTTTTTTGTTGTAAATTCATTTATTTTTTAGTTTCTATCTCCTACAATTGATCTACTTTTGCAGTGCAGTCTTGATCATTTTTAATCTGATTACGTAGATCAAGCTAAAGACATAAAGCCTTAAGTTTTCTAGTTGTCATGGATCCAAATGCCCTAGAGCTTTATTTATATCTTATTAATTTTTCAATTTTAATGCAGATTTTTAATATACATTACTAAGTAAATAATCTTCAAAATAACTGAAAAATAAGAACATTGAAGAGATACTAACATTGTCTTACTTAATGATTCAATTCACAAATATTGCTGCATTTTCAACTTGAAATATTTTACATGAGCCTATGAGATGTGAATGGTACTAACATTGCTTATATTGATAGTTCTGATGATAGCCTGAATTGTAAGTTGAATGGCAAATAAAGGTAACTTGAGTAGTTCTGCCCAGAATTTTTCTGTAGTGGGAGAGGGGCACCACAGGACTGACTCTCATATGTCTGCTCATTATGTTGCTGTATACTAAGTCAGTAAGTAGAAAATAGTGGATTTTAGGGGTCTTTAGGACCAGTTCTGGTTTGGCCTGTGTGTCTTTCTTGCAAAAGAGAAAAATGCACCTGAAAATCTGGGATACATTTTAAAGGATGATTGATAAAACAAGTATCTGGCATCTCTTTATGTTCTAAATTTTATATCTAGTATACAAAAATGCATATTGTGTATAAAATGCATGTGTGTGTATAGTGTAACTTGAATAGGTCATTTTTAGGCATTTTTCAGAAGTAAATTTCACTGTAAGACCTTTTGTCCGGCTTCTCCACCCCAAGCCCCACAGCTTTGCCCACATCACAAAGTATGTTTTCATGTAAATTTAAACATATTGGCTTCTAATGTAACCTCCAACAGTACCACATTATTGCCTGTGGTTTATGGTTAGCTATGTTTAAAGGAAGTGTAACTGGAAATAGTTACTGCCTTTAGCTTTCCCTCAAAACAGAAGAAACCTACTCTTTACAACTTTAGTACCAATTGATTTTCCCTACAATTAAGGAATTGTAGAAAAAGCTACAATTAGTTGCTTTTCCAGAAAATGACATTATAATAATAAGGACGATTTGACATTTGAATGGTCTTTAATATAGCCATAGCGAAATGACTGATGTTACTTGATGTTCCTTAAAGTAACCAGTTACTTTCTTTTCCTAGCATTTCAAGGAAAAAAATAGCTCATTTTTGTAAATTATTTTGTTGCAAATTTTCATTTGCTTTAGGAGGCATCAGTGTATCACAGTATGTTAGGAATACACACATGGCTTTGAGACATAAATATGCCAGTTACTATTGGTTGGTATATTTAAGTGTCTAGTATTCAAATGTGTAGTTCTTGCAAAGATAAAGGCAACAGCTCTAACAGTGCTAATCAGCTGATACTTGAAAAACATTTATCTTGCCCTTGTATACCATGGAGGCAGGCTGTTACATGTTCTCTTGGAACTCTTCTGTCCAGCTGTGTTGAATAGCATCTATGCTCTCCACTAAATGTCCTCAAAAATCTTTGGCTATTTGTGTAGCCATTCTGAAAGTTTTTATCAAGTTAGTCACATTAAGCTTCCATATTTAGTAGAGGGAGAAATATAAATGGTACTAGGTTGTATTTTTTTTTTAATCGTGCATATATAAATCCTAATTTTTTATAAAACCTTTTCTCCTAGGTATTATGGAAGAAGGAAGCAGTGTTGCAGTATTGATGCCAAATATTGGGGAACAGGAGGCGGTGCTGATTTCTGAAACAGTCATTGGCCCAACACTGCAGAACAGCGAAGATCAGAGGAAATGTAAAACTGATCCACTAATCCATGTTATCCAGAAACTAAGCAAAATAGTTGAAAGTGAGAAGTCACAAAGATGCCTTTTAATAGGGAAAAAACGTTCCCGTCCTAATGCTTCTGCACAGTCCTTTGACGCAGATGTTTGCGAAATCCCGGCTAAAGCAATTGAGCTCTCTGTTATTGCTACTAAAAAGACTGAAGAGTTGCAAGCAGATTATTTTGTGACTGAATGTCTTCCACAAAGCAAAAAAAGTGTGATGTGCTACCAGTGTAGTCTATGTAAGTTTCTCTCACCTTCTCTCTTAACACTACAAGAACATATAAAACAACATGGGCAGAAAAATGAAGTGATATTAATGTGCTCAGAATGTCATTTTGCTTCCAAAAGCCAAGAAGAACTTGAATCCCACTTCCAGAACTACCATGAGAATGATGGTAAAAATAGCATCCAGAAAAAAGCGCAGCAGCATGTAAATGTTACAAGTTCATTTTTGCAAGGGCCAGTGGAAGGAAGTGTCAAATCAGGGACTGATCAGACAGGAAATCTGGAATGTAAAGATGTAACTCAGTCTACTCTTATGCCTGAAATGGGCAGGAGGAAATGGTATACTTACGAGCAGTATGGCATGTACCGGTGTTTAATTTGTCGGTACACCTGCGGTCAGCAAAGAATGCTGAAAACACACGCTTGGAAACATGCGGGTGAGGTTGATTGCTCCTATCCTATCTTTGAGGAAGAAAATGAAACTACCAACTTGTCAGAGACAGTTGTAACTCACGCACCTCATAGCATGGATACAGTTGTTCTTTCTTTGGAAAACAATGAACTTGATATCCATAGTGAAACTTCTCTTCAACTTCAGATTTGCAATTCTGAGCAACTGTCATGTAAATCACCAGTAGGAACAAATATCAAAGAGGAAGAGATGTTAAATCCATCTGTAGTGCATTCTCCTACTACAGAGGTTTTAGAGGAGGCTGTATCAGATACAGAACAGGATAATATGATAACTGATAGTCTGCTTTCATCAGCACAGAAAATCATCAATTGTAGTCCAAATAAAAAGGGTCACGTTAATGTAATAGTAGAGCGTTTGCCAGGTGCTGAAGAAAGTGTCTTACAAAAGCCTTTCTTGATGAACACTGACATTGAAACAGAAAAAAAATTAATCTCAGAGTCGTCCCATGTTACCTGTGAAGAACATGAAGTTTATCGTTCAGGTGAAATTCAAGAAGTAATAATAGGATGGAATAATACCGAGAAGAAAGATAATGAACCAAGCTCTAATAAAAACATAACCACTGATGAAAATGTGCCTCCTGCACGAAGAAGGACAAATTCAGAGTCTTTGCGACTACACTCGTTAGCTGCAGAAGCTCTTGTTACAATGCCTATCAGAGCTGCAGAACTAACAAGGTCTAGCTTCAGGACTCTGACTGGAGAAGATGCTGTGGATGCAGGTGCAGGACAGGAAGAAGCTGGTGGCCCATGTATGGCTCATTCAAAAGTGGTATCCTCACTTAAGAATCCTTCAGAGGAGTTTAGTGGCTTAAACCAAAGTGAATGTGCAATAGTTGAGATACAGAAAGAAAGGCCAGAGTTAGCAGCAGCACCAATTAAAATGGGCATCAGTATGTCACTACTCACTGTCATTGAAAAACTGAAGGAGAGGACAGATCAGAATGCTTCTGATGATGACATTTTGAAAGAATTACAAGACAATGCACAATGCCAAAATGCAAATGATGCAAATATTTCTGGAAGTAACCTAGTAGAATACATACCTAACGTAGATCGACCCTACCGCTGTCGCCTCTGCCATTACAGCAGTGGCAATAAGGGCTACATAAAGCAGCACTTGAGAGTCCATCGTCAGAGGCAGCCGTACCAGTGCCCGATCTGTGAACACATTGCTGACAACAGTAAGGATTTAGAGAGCCACATGATCAACCACTGCAAAACAAGAATGTATCAGTGCAAGCAATGTGAAGAATCCTTTCATTATAAGGTAAAGTTAGTAACGGGGCCTGTCTATAATAGCTTAATAACCTATTTTGCTACTTTTTGAATAACTGGTGATCCATCTTTCTAACTTAATACAGTCTGACATTCTGGCTTCATTGTCATTACAATTAGGGATTATTGCCAGCAGCACTTTCCAAATATACAATTCAGCTCTAATTATTCTGCTTTACTCACTGAAATAAACTTGCTTCCTCATATAAGTTATTTTCCTGAAAAACATCTTATGGACATATTAATGTGTTCATTTTCTGCCCATGTGTAGAAACTACAGGAAGAAAGGGAAGTATCAGAGAACTTAATAGTTGAAACTTTGTAAGAATGCTTAAACATGCTTGCTAGTTGTGAGTGTATTCAGAAGTAATCACGGTATTTGGGGGTAACATGAGACGCTGAAGCAGAAATGATTTTCTTTTTTCCTCTGTTGTTGTGTTGGTCTGGAGGTTCTGTAGAACTTAAATCTGAGTGATTACACACCAGAGCAGAATAAGGTACTTCTGCCATTTTTATAATGGCTGTTTTAAGCATTAGTGCTGGTGAGTGTGTTCCTATGTACTCAGTTCAGTACTCAGGAATATAGTATAGAGAGCATCAGTATCTAGCTGTGCAACTAAAACTCTTGCAGGCAGTGGCAGTGCAAATTTTCCTGTATTTACTGTTGTTTAGTCCTAGTTTGAAAAAATGTGCAGGTAGGGTAGCAAAAGGCTCCTTCTCCCCTCCCCCCCCGAGTAAGTAGAAATAAGCATAACATATTCTTAAGTCACTAGGCTATGGAAAAATTGAATCAATTTTCACAAAAGCCATCTTCTAACCTCTAATCTAATACTGCTTTTAGAGAATACTAATTTTGGAGGACCAAGTGTTTGGCACTTGTGTGTGGAAATGGAGGAAGAAAGAAATTTGCTAAGTAAACATATATAATCCTCTCAGTCACTCTCATCAATCCTTTATGTTATTAATGAATGTTATTTACTTTGTTTTGTTTCGAGTAAAATTACCTGAGGGATAATCCATATATATGTTAACATATATTTTGTAACAGTTGTCATTAAAACTTGAGTAACAATGGTATAAATGATTGCAATATTTGAAGTGACCAGCGTTATCCTTGTAGGGTATAAACATGGGAAATTGTGTTTTTCAGAGCCAGCTGCGAAATCATGAAAGAGAACAACACAGTCTTCCAGATATCTTTTCAACAGCTACATCTAACAAACTAATAGTTTCCAACGAAGTAGATGAAAGAGAAGGTACTATTTATATTTACACCTGAAACTACAAAAAGTTGCGCATAACTTTACTTCTATTTGCTGTATTTGTATAAAAGTGGTTTTAAATCTCAGTCATGCTGAAATGTTTCCATGCCTGCTGATAACCTTCAATGTAGGTTATCTTCAGTGTACGAAACTTACCCTAGTCAGTTTAGAGATATCTTACTGACATTTAATGGTAGGTAAGAGGTTTTTAGCCCCTGTAATTGGACCTTGTGTTTCTTCTTACACAAAAACAATTGGTATGGAGCATTGCTCTGAATTTTTGAGAAAAAAGTCTTTTTTCCTTCCTTCCGCAGCTACAGTATTTTCCAAAACATCTACAGTAAACAAAAGAAAGCCTGTTTTAAAAGTCACTGCAGTAATGTAGTTTGCTGTCAGCATATATATACAATACTATCCATTCTCTGTTGAGAAATTATGTGTTTAATTATGGTAATGTCCAAAAGGAGACTTTGGTTTAGCCCTACAGTGGCAAATGTAAGGCATTCTAAAAACACAGCCTATATCGGTAACAGTTGCCAGGGTAACAGTAGGTACAGATTTTCTAATTGTTTGATTAACTGTGTATCTGCTTATAATTTAACAGTGTTTGTTTTAAAAACAACGCAAAACCCCAAACCTTGATGTGTTAAGGTAGTGAAATAGGGGAAAAACATAGCCACATTTTGAAGTTTAGCAGAAAATGTGGTCTTAAGATACTTTGAGTATCCTGGAGGCCTGATATTTATTTTTGCAACTTGAATGCATACTCTCTTCTGGTGAGTTAAAGATACTGAAAATATTTACAGCATTCTTATTCTGAAGGCAACACTGTAATTACTAATATTTTGCAATTTTAAAGCACTGTGGAAAAATACTGGTAATTATATCGCCTCTGAACAACTGTGGGCTGTTATTTCCATTTTGTGCACACAGCTCTTCTCTGTCCTATGATCTCGTTTGATTAGATAGCAAAATGTGCACTATAGTAATACCTAGATTGCAGTTGAAATTTCCGCGTTCTACTCTCAACTCTACAGCTGATCAGCGAGTGTGAAAATAATCACTGAAATTGATGCAACTGCTTGTGAAAAAAGGTACTAACCAGCACAGGCCAGGGTGGACAGCTTGGACCATTAATGATTTGTCCAAAGCAACATGGTAGATGTCAGAATGGAATGAGATCCTTAACTCTTCACTTCTGTTCTCTGAGCTCACACTGCCTCTTTTTCTGGCTTCCAGTATATGGGTTAGAAATTTAAAAGTTAATTATCTTATCAGCCTCAGGTAAAATAACCCTTCCCAAGTCCTTTTTACTCTCACCAGTGCGGAAGGCATTTAAATGGATCTCTAGTGCTTATTACAGCCCTAAGACCTAAGCCTGAGAGAGCCATCTGAAGTCGGGGGAGACAAGACAACGGCTAGGGAGCATCTGCTGACAGTGGGAACATTCACCACCAAGTAGCAGGGGTTTTTCTTCAGAAGAAATAGCATACATTTTTTAAATGGAAGTGATAGGAGATAAAATGTTCTTTAGCTGGTTACAAGTATCTATAAGCACAGCTTGGACTATTACTTCTGAAAATTGTTTTGTTTGTTTTAAACCAATATTTTAAAATATGTCACAATACAGGAATAACTACCTTGCAGCGCCTGAAACATGTCAGATTTTGGGGAATACTGTACCTTTTGAGCTAAAGTCCTGTTAAGGTGACTGAAAATCAAGATGCCTATCTGCTTTTGAAAACAGTATGTTTTAATAAGGTGGTTTTAGAGTTTATATCCTGATCTTGTAACTTAACTTATATGAAGGAGTACCCCCCATTCAAGAAAACTGCCTGCTTTCAATTTAATTACTTCAGAGATTTTTTTTATATATATAATTTTTGCTCATTATTAGCCTACAAAAGTGTTACAGCGACGCACTTTGATTGTTTACCCCACATGAAATTTAGTTATGGGGCTTGAATGAAAACAGTTCTCCTTTTAAACTTTTATTAACTCATACTGTGGAATGCTTAAATTATTTCAGAACCAATTTATAATCAAATTGCAACACCACTGCAGTACAGCAATCTCTTGTCAAACAGATGTCATCCCTATAAAGCGACACAAAACAAAGAAGTTTATGGCACAGCATCTGTTTATGCGAAAGATGCCTGAGCTGGAACAGTTTCATTTCTTGTTTATGAAATAGTCCTAAAAGTCTCTTTATTCATCATGGTTGTACAATAAATTAAAAGGGAGCATTATGACACTGGATATGATCGGATTGTAAATGTCTAATAATGAAGCAATAGGGTAATAAGCAGCATTACAGGAGCACCTGTTACTGCTGCTAGAACAAAGATCTGTCATTTCCATGTTCACTTTCAAGAGACCTGACACGCTCCATCCAGAAACGAAAAAGGCCCCAAACCCACAAGAAATAAACCAGTGGAGGGGGTGGGGGACACAACTACTATTTTGCAACAGTGAGAGATTATATGATGCATTATAATTTATGTGTATTTTGTTGAAGGAATAAAGTAGTGATTGGTGTAAATAACTGCTCCTGAGCGTGTGCTTACAGGGTGGTTAGCCACATACAACAATGCAATAGATAATATGTTTGCATAATGCTTTAAAAATCTCATTAGATACTGTTTGTTTTAAAAACTAACTCCCCAATAAAATACCAAATTCGTAACAGAAAATACATTTGGAAGCAGTTTATTCTAAAGCTGCAGAGTTTAGGATGGAAAACCCATTCAATTAGAGCACGCAGTAGCTCAGCCTTCACAAAACACCTGCTTTTCTGCAGCCCAGTAAGTGTCTTTGTATTCACAGTCTTCTGAATAAATGTGCATTCATAAAAGAATAATTATAGAAATATAAATTCTAAAGTCTCCAAATAGATAATTAAGATTGTTTTGATAATTTACATTAAAGAAGTAAACCCTAATAACTATTGCTATATGAGCATATTGTAGGAAAAATTGATATATTTTGCTTTAAAGTTAATGTGCAAAGAGTGCATGTTATATATTACTGCTGTATTATTTCTTAAAGAATGCTAGAAGAGTGAGCACTGTGTCACATTGTAAAGTAAAAAAAAAAATTTTTTTTTTCCTCTTATCTTCATACACCCTGACTTACTCAAATTTTATTTCAGACTGTCTTTGTATTCAGTTTGCTATTTTATTTCATGTGACATACTATATATTCTTCAGAATAACCCTCTGGGGTTATCAGCCCTACTAATTACTTTACATCTTTAACCAGAAGTGCTGAATTTTGAAATGAACATTTAATCAGTGGTAATTTTTCCTCTGTGACTGTATCCCTCAGAATAAGGTATCGAAAACTTTTTTGGACATAATTTAGTGCCCACCTATGGGGGAAAAAAATCACAGTGTAAAGTTGAACTTGCATTTTCAGTGACTCATTATACTGGTTTATTTTGCAACATTGCCTTATCTATGGTAAATCTCTATTTACCATAAAGATTCTTAATTGTTGCTTTGATAATTAAAAGATTCAGTCTGCATTATTGGAGTCCAGCATCATCAAGAGGAAAATCCAAAACAAGATTATCTTTACAAAACCTATTCAGTATTTTTGGCTCAGGAGATGGAACTTCTGTTTTCAGGATAAACTCTACAGTTCCTCCTGAGTTCAATCTGCTTGTCTCATTCCTCCCTTCTTTAGCTAAACAGAATTTAAAATCAGGAGGTGATAAAGGAGAGAGTTTCAGTCAGTTTTTGTTACTCCAAACTGGAAAGAAGTTCATGGACCTAAGCAGAGATGCATCTAAAGAGTCTACTTTCCATCTTTTTGGACAGTTACTTATTTCAAATTCCAAGTGTGTCTGTCGTTCCAAATTGCAAGTCACACAGTGGCAGACAGATCGTCCTCTCAGTGTGACACGGGCCTTCAGTGCTCTTGACCTTGACAAGCCTTTAACAGAATTCTTCAGGATTCAGAATAGAGGGATCCCATCTGGGAAATCAGAACTTACATTTTTTAGGGAGGGGAGTTATTTTTGGTTTGGGGAGGAGCTGGGAGGCCTGGGAAGCAGATCACCTGTTGCTATTATCAGAGTTGTTAAGGCAATATCTACTAAAAAACATCCAGCTAATACACCCTTTTCTGTTCTACCTAGGATCTTCTGGTGTATCCTACTAGTAGTAAACCCCTTCACAACACAAACTAATGATTTGTTTGTGCTGGAGATGTGCTTCATCTGAGCATGAAGAGTTTCTGAAGTCTGTTCTTGCAAGATTTGAGCTTTACTTTGTCTCCCATGCATTACTTATTGAACTGTATCTTTATTTTGGTTTGGGGATATACTTTAGTAATGGTCTTTACCCACCAGAGAAATTCTCCAAGGATCTCTATAATTTCTTCAAAGCCCATGTACGTAACTGAGAGTAATGGCTGGACTGTTCAGCCAGCAAATAAGAATTTGCTGTAAAGATAAAATGAACTTGAAAACCTTACTTGAACTTGGAAAAAAAAAAGAAGTAGAATTACTTAGGCTAGTGAGGAGCTTAGATGCAGAAAGAAAGCTCTTTGATTTTAATTTGATGTTTCTTTTGCAAGTAGTGCTGATTTAAACAGCTCCAGCCTTGGTGTTCCTTCATGTTTCTGCTGTTTCCTCATTTGAGGGGTGCATGAAGGCTGCATGACAGGCTGCAATGGGAAAATGACCTGCATAAAAAATACCATCCCTCTTGCTAAATGTTAATATTTTAACCCAAATCAGTTCCATTATTCAGTGAGGGAGCAGGAATAGGGCTGTTTAAGTCTACACACTTACAGCTCAAAAATATTCAAACTGTGCAATTACAGGCACACATTTTCCTATGTTAAATTAGTCATTAGCCTTTGTCTCTGGAACCATTAATTTTTCAAGAGTCTCTTTCATTATGGAAAGAAAAAATGATTTTTGTTACAATTGCTTTTTAGTAATTTGGAGAAGTTCCAAATTATTTCTTAACACATCTGGTCAGTATCTATTCTTTTATCATCTCGGAACCTTCTGAAAGCGTGACTGTTTCTGGATGATGAAGAGAATTTAGATGCTTCAGGAGGCATTTTGCTTTTCTATGTTTGCCAGTTAGAAACTTGTCCTTTCTCAATGCCCATCTTTTCCTTTGATTTGATTCATTCTGCAAAGCAGTGAAGCTGTTGAGTTCATCAGTTTCCACATTTTATCAACTTTTGCTATAACACATGATTTTAACCCAGCCGCAAGGAAGAAGGGAAGTGTCTACATAGAGAGAAATAATGTGTTTTCCTAAAATTCTAGTAATTTCTGTAGATGGTAAGGTAAATAAACTATACCTTTATTATCTCTGTGTCCATTGCCAGTTTGGTCCCGATACTTTAAAAAGTATCAAATATTTAAAGATATTTTAAAGTATTACTTTTAAATGTTAATTCATGTTTCATAGCTCAGTTGTGCTGAAATTATCATCTGAGAACTTCTTAGAGTGCTCTCTAAAACAATGGATTTTGTTTCATGTAGGAAATAAGTCTTCAGTTCAGAAGCTGTATAGATGTGATGTGTGTGACTACACAAGCACCACTTACGTGGGTGTACGAAACCACAGACGAATTCATAACTCCGATAAGCCATATAGGTAAGTGTCTCAATTACTGCTGGTTAACGCCATATACTTGGTTTACTTTTTTTAACTAAAAAGGTTACTTAATTGCTCATAACAATTTTGAAGATATTGTTAAAGAATTTCAATTATATAATTTAACTGCAAATTTGAAGGAGCTGCACTTGCTGGTTGACTGAAATTAAGTAATTAAGATTGGCTATCTTTTCCAGGATGCGTCTTCCGCTATAGCATTCTGCTGCTTGTTTTCAGTTTGAAGCATTCAGATGCAGAAAGGGAAATAATTACATTGTTATATTGAACTTTGGCCAATAGTAATAACATATTTCTTAAACTTCTTTACTGTGTTCTCCATTGTCATATTGCTACTTTGCACATTGGCTTCTACGGAGTGTGGCAATATTCTGCCTTTTGTCTTTTCGCCAGTCCCCTCATGTTTTTCACAGTTTTCAAACAATATTAACACACTCACTTATTTTATAACTTCTCTACAAGGATGTTATATAGAAACTTTGATATCTAAAATTACGTGTAATATTACAGCTGAGTTCCCCAGTGGAAAAATAAATCATGCATTTTTCTATCAGTTGCTGCATAAATTCCTGCAAATTCAATCTATGCACATTCAGTGTGGATCTCTGTCCCTCTCTAGTGGCTAGAAGATAGATCTAAGTTAATAGAATTTTGGGGCTAATATACTTCTATCTTTTCAATATAAATTCTGGAAACTCAACACCTTGAAATGCTGAGTTCAGCCAGGGACTTTCTCTTTTGGATAAACAAACCCAGAAGACGTGTTGTATTTTGATTTGTGTGTTATAAAGAGAGCCCATAACTCCAGCAAAAAATTACAAGATGTTTACTCAGAGAGCAAAT
>VZZY01022152.1:104430-115165 GCA_013400335.1 Eurystomus gularis | reverse complement strand
ATGTGGAAGACAAATAGATTGTGGTTTTTTTTCTCCTCAGAATCTTCCCTACTACAGTTATTTGTTACCTAGTGGGGTTGGAAGAGCAGGTAGAGTGTCTTGTATAGGGTAGTATTCTGAACTGGTGTTAGCCAGCCTGTTTGATTTAGGAACCCTTGAAAATTTTCCATTGGTGATGTAGACTGCTGCATATTAAAATTAAGCCTACTGATCTGACTTGCTTTTCTTACTATTTTTTCATAAAACCCTTAGACAAATGTGCAGAGTTGGTAGGGTACTTAAGCCACAGCCTAAAAACCATAAAGATCCAGTATTTATAGAATTTCTCCTTCTGAAACGTGTATTTCTCAAGCCTTTTGTAGTATCCGATAGCAACCTACTATATTCCTGCCATTTTTATAGCTGTAAACATATTTTGTTACTTGTTTGACAAACACTGCTGGAAATTAAACTGTATAGTCTCTGATGATGCATTTTTGTAGATCTGGTACCTTTTGGACTTTAATACTGCACAATTAAGTCCTTTCAAAAATAAAGTGAGTAATCTCAAGTTTAAGTGTCTTGCAGTCTCACACTGTTTCACACCACAGACCTGACTTAGTAAATATTGGACATTTTACCATTTCCAAAAAAAAAAGGAACAACTAAAATCCTAGCAAATACGTGGAGTTTTAGCTGAGCTTGATGGCTTCTGTTTCAATATGTTATATATAGGAAGCTTGTGTGGTGGTAGTATATTGATGTTTATGAATAGTGTAGTATTGTGTGTAATACTTTGGGATCTCAATCTATGGATCTAAATCTACACTGGTTTATGTGTTGTTTTTATACAAAGATACTGTGACAGAAGTAAAACAGTAAAGATATAGACAGCATGATGTGACACATGTCTTAGGACACTTGAATCTAAATGTGTTGATCTTGTCACAGACAATTCAGGTATAATGCTCTGAAACTTAATGTTTTACTAAATAGATAGTTTGGCTTTTAAAATGTCATGAGAATCATGGCTGTTGATAAAGTAGAATGCATTCTCTTGAGGAACAAGACTCACTTCTAAATACACTGTGTCCCCTGTAGCTCTTATGGTTTTATTTCCTGCCTTTGCATAGCACAGGCAAGCAACTTGCATCAGGGCTGCATCCATTCAAGTGCATCCCCATCTCCCTTCTACTTAGTGATGCTTACGAACTTCAGTAGAGGTGCACAAGACAGATGTCAGAAAGGAACATAGTCCATATGCCTAGTAATTCTTGCGCAAAGGTGGAGGCTTTTTTGGGCTACAGAAGATTCTCACAGTTCAAAAACTGGAAGTTCATGTCATCACTTGGATTTCTGTAAACATTGTTAGGCTTTTACTGTAGTCTTTCCAGATACCTTTGCTTTCTCATAGATTTTTATTTCTGGCATAGTGCTAGCAGTTAACTGTCAGATTAGTTTACTTCTTGTTGTCTCTTTAGATGTCGAGTATGCGACTTCGCCACCACAAATATGAATAGCTTGAAATGCCATATGAGGCGTCACCCCCAGGAGCATCAGGCAGTGCAGCTAATGGAACAGTACAAGTATGTAACAGTTCGAACTCGGCAAAAGCTGTGATAGTAGTGATTTTGTTATGTTAAGATACAAAGCAGAGTTCAGATTCCATTATTTTCCTTCCTAGAGTCATTCTTCGTTCCAGTGGCTTTTTTTTTGAGAGAGAGAGAAAGAGAGAGAGATTTGCTGTGCCATTCCCACATGATGGTTTTCCTGGATAATTAAGGATGGCCGTGACCTCCCACTGGTCCAGTATTCAGCTTTTTCTTTCCAGAATGGGGTGGTTGCATATAAACTGCCTATTCCAAGTAGTTTCTGGACCATGTAAATTACCAACACATGCCTGGAAATGCTTGGAAGAATGAATATGTCAAAACCATGCCAAGGGCACTTCTAACATTTAACATTATAGACTGTTAAATTCCAGTATTTAGGGACGTTCCTGGGCTTTGTTTAATGCCCTAGTCTAGGCACAGCCTTTGCATATACATGTTAGAATCCAGATTGGCATCACACTGACCTAGTTAAGAATTAGTCTGAATAGTCACTATGTTTAAGTGAGGTGTGTCCTTTATAGTCTGTCCATAGATCTGTCTGGTTTTTATATATGTATGAGAAAGTCAGCACAAATACATGCAATTGTTCACTACCAATTTGCAACAAAAAAATATAATTTGGGAAAGAAAATCAGGAATATTCTGAACATTTCTTAGTGTGAGATTTTAAAGGCAATAGGAAGGATCCAAGTAAAGCATGTTCATGTAAGGGTTTCTTCTCAAGAAAATCTGCTTCTACAACTCCAAAGTTCTTCCGCTGCATTTTTTTCCCCAAAATGTTCCTAGTAGTGCTAAACTCTTATTTGTTCTGCTCTCATACTTCAAACAGTATTGCTCAGTGCTCATAAGCTGTAGTGCATCAGGCTAAAAGCGGTTGAGTTTGTGTCTTTGATTTGAACTGTATGCTAAAGTAGTCAACAGCATTTGGTTCATGATACTGTTCTCAGCAAAGCAAATCTCATTAGTAAATCACCTGAATAAATTAATATACTACCAAAAATAAGACTGTAATTAAAAGGGGATAAAACCAACACTGAACAGTTGCTTCATTTGCAGCGTTACCAACCCACTGACCAAACTGCTGGAGGCGCGCAAAACTCGTACATATAATAAGACTAGTGGATTACATGTGCATATCAAATAGAATCTTTGTGTTTTGCAAAAAAAGAATGTGGGCCTAATTACATCTGTAAATTAACTATAAAAGGTCTACCTTTTATCATATTTTAATGATGCCATTTTTCTTGTAACAGCCTTATTAGAAATACTAAGATTTTCAACCTGAGACTGAACCTGCTGTATTTGAAAGCATCCATTTTCTTTGTAAGGCTTCACATTAGATGGAAAAGAGAAAAATAAGTGTAGTACATTCCAGATCAAGTAGTAGAGAAAAGTGAGCTGGAAGGACATGACTGTTGTTACCCAGCAGGGCAGAATTATCTTGCTGTACAAGCGAGGCAGTGCACCATGCCTCCACCTAACTTGTGGTCACGATTTTTGCTGTTCTCCACAATCTTCTGCTGAGCAGAAATAGTTTCCTTATATGATTATTCGCAAGACGTTTAAGGACTATAGCCTACTGTCATTAAGAGAAGTGGTAAAACCTCACTGAATTGTATTCTGTAACACTCTTGTGTCTCCAGGTTGTATTTCTGAAAAGGGTCTTGAAATTTTACAAAAACTTACTAGTATAATAGTCATTTTAACAGACTCATCATAGTGTAACATAACGGGATCCCATTGCTGAGAAAATTACTCTCGTTGAGGAATTAGGTAGACTGAGATGCATTCCTACCTATAATTTATTAGAAGGTCACCTTCAATTTCTTGAAAAATTTGATCCTGCTCTTTTCCATGTGATTTGAGAAACTGAAGACTTCCAAAGTAGCAGGTAGCAGAGCAAAGCAGTTTCCTTGTCCCAAAGACAAGGAACTATGTCATCTTTACCATGAGTACTGTTCTGCTCTGGAGTGACATCATGCAGTATCACTCATCTCCTTCATGCTGAGATGGCCAACTCATCATCTTAGAAAACACTTGTAAAAAAAACTCCTCTGTTGTATGTTCACGTATGAAAAAAGTCCTCTGGGATTTGATTAGTCTTGGATTATTTGTGTCCGTAACTATACACTACATCTCTATGTAAATATGATTTATTCTTCAAAGTTCTTTACTGTATAAGACAGTGTTTTATAGGAAATAGAAAATTTAGTCTTGTGATACCTGAGCTGATGGAAAATTCTGTGGACAAAATTGTCACCTATCTGAATCTTGATCTGTGAATATATTCAAAATCTGACTGGACACTGTTCTTGGCAACCAGCTGTAACTGATCCTGCTTGAGCAGGTGGCTTGGACTAGGTGATCTCAAGAGGTCTTTTCCAACTTCAAAAAATCCTTAAATAAGCTAATATATGCTACGTCAGGAGAGACTTTATTAGTTCAATTAAAATCATCAGCACTAACCACACAGCTCCTTCTTGGTTCAGAGCAATGGCAAAGAGAGCTCACTACCTGCCTGCCAGATACCACACTGTTCTGCAGTCATCAGAGCTATTGCATTTTTGCAGCATTCAAACAGTTTTACAGGCCAAACAGACAGGATTTTAATTCAATTGTTTAAGAAGTGAGAAAAAGCAAACAAAAACTCTGAGACTCTAAATATCATCTTATATTTCAGGATGAAACTCTGCAAACTAACTTGACCTAGTTATGAAACTGAAAAGGGGAACTGAGAAGAGGATTGACATGTATCTCTCTGTTTACTCATCCGTTTGGAAGAACTAATTCATTAACAAACCAATAAAACTTAACTTCTAAATGTTTCTCTTCTTCCTTCTCCCTGTATTTTCCCTAGATGTTCTCTCTGTGGATATGTATGTAGCCATCCCCCATCTCTGAAGTCCCACATGTGGAAACACGCAAGTGACCAAAATTATAACTATGAACAAGTGAACAAGGCTATTAATGATGCAATTTCACAAAGCAGCAGGTATGTCTGATTTACTTTCAAGCCCTATCATCTAGAATTTTTAAAGAACCCCACTCTGATACAAAATAAAGTTCCTGTCAAAAAGCAACAACTGTTCATTTTGATATTTGTTTTTGTTTTTATTATTATTTCAGGTTTCAAGGACAGCTTCCTGACAAAACCCTGTTAGAAGGCACAGATGAAACTACAGTACCTAAACTAGGAAGTTCAGACAACTTGGTGTCTTTTACAGAGTCTATTAACCAGAATACGAATGAAATGTCAGGTTCTGAGGAAAATGAAAAACCTAACTTGATGAATACCTCTTGCAATTTAGAAAAGAACTCCACTCTACCCCATCTTGGCACAGAATACTGTGTTCTTCTCTTCTGCTGCTGCATTTGTGGTTTTGAGTCTACCAACAAAGAAAATCTCCTTGATCATATGAAAGAACATGAGGGTGAAATCATAAACATTATTCTAAACAAGGACCACAGCACAACTCAGAGCACAAACTAGGTGAAGCAGTAAGTTAAAGTTTCCTAGAATGAATATTTTCTTTCTTTGCTAATTTTTGCCTGAGAAACTTGCTAAAGAGAAGAATTGCAAGCAAAACTTGATTTCCCATCCCCAGTCCTTGTTTCATTAGGAGTACAATATTTTAACCAGGGACCGATCAATAATTTAGGAGCTAAATATAAGAAGTGGAGAATGAAATGATCCATTTTAACCTGTTATTTCTCTATATGGTGCCAAGAATGTAGGATTGTTGGGTGTTTTCTTTTATTGACATGTACTAGTCAGTAATAATGCATTAGTACAGTATGTTAAAACCCAAAGGTATGAAAGCTTTGTATCAGTTGAAGAGCTTTTTTCTTCATCCCTCTTTGTTGTTTTCCAAGTATTACTGCAAGGAACTTTTTTACACTGTTTCTTGAAACTGGCAACAGACCATATAAAAATTCTACAACATGCTCTCATAAACCCCACTGCCTGGATTCTGGAAGGGAGAGGGGAGAAAGTTCAGGGCGTGTGTTTGCCTGCACGCACACACAGGCATTTCATTTTTCCCAATCTATTTTTAAGGCCTTACAAACTCCAAGTTGTCCTTCAACGAAGATTGCTATCCTTTCCATTGATTTAGAGCAGCAGGAGCTGAGGACCCTAGAAGCATTTTGCTAATAACTACTTGTCTAATTGGATCCTAACTAAAAGACTGCTATCTTTTGAACTGATAGTGTGTAAAAGATCCTTTATAATAATGACCTGCTGTTTCTCTGTGGTTTTCTTGACACATTCAACAGAACTATTTTTTTTTTTTAAAAATGCTTATCATGTCACTTAATTTGTGGTGATTACTTAGCAGTATGTACGAGCAATGTTTTTTAATGAGAACAAGATACTAACCATAATTACCACAAAGAGATGTAGATTAAACCTATGTAAATTCCTAAAGATGTAGGTGAGTACGGAGTGGGATTGTGAGAAATGCCTCTATGCTTTGGAGTTCTTTGAAATCCCACTGGCTGTCAAATTTTCCATTTCTCTGGTAGAGCTGTAACTGTAGAAATAATTCACTGAAAGATAGAGTAATCTTCCTGTAGAAAATAATATTTGAAAAGCAAAAAGGCAAACAATATTTTAAGCAAAAACTGTATCCACTCACTTGTAGAATAAATTTTACTAGTGCATATAAAATAGATTCATAAAGGGAATTGGGGATTACTTTGTTTTCTAAGAAACACATAGAAACCCCTCCCTTTAAAATCCTTTTGCTTCTAAAATGACAGTGCTTTTGCTTTTGAGTTTTGTTTCTGAGGGGTTTTTTACCCCAGTTTTTTTACAGTTACTGCAGTTTGCAGTAGAAGACATTCATCTATGTATCGGTTTGGAATATTATTATACTGGCTCATTACCTGGCAACTTTGTTGAGGTCATTTATAAAGTTGGCTACTTAAATTGTTTGAAATACATGCTTCAATCAGGAGAAGCAGTAGCACTTCCAAAGAAGCCCTTTAGCAGCCAGATGTAAACTTTCTAGTTCAGGCATGTATTTCTGCTTTTCTTGAACGGCAGATGCACAGAAGCATGCCTAGTCCCTGCCATGGGGATGCAGTTACCTGATTCTTAGTAGCTAATTACTTAAAAAACGACTTACTCCTAGAAAAACAGTATTTTAGGGTTAGTTTATTTATACATTTCTGCTAGCAGAAATAAGCTACAACTGTAAATGTAAGAAGGTGGCATATGTAGTGCACAGTCTATTGCGCTATCGCTGAGTAGAAGCAGCAAACAGGAAATGAGAAAAACAAGTCTAGTTACAACTTCATGAAGCAGCACAAAATCTAAAGGCCAGGATAAAGGCACTAAGATTCCAAGTACATTTCATTATTTTTGTTTTTAAGTGATTTCCTCAATTTGACTGGTTCTTTTGGGTTAAATATCAATTATTTTCTTTATAAATCAGATAGCAGAAAGTACACATTAAACTTTAAGATTTGGTCGGGATATAATCTCAAAGCATTTTTGTGTCAGATATTTGAGATGTTTTAAATACATATATAAAGTATACATTACTTTCAGTTATAAGTAATTTTTCATATTCCTATAGATAGATTTTACATTTTAAAAACATTATTTACACGATCTCAAGTTCAGTTAGAGATAATAAACTTTTCAGGGGATATTCTTACTGTCTTATTGACACCAATAGTTTACGTTCAATACAGAATTAATGTGAAAATAGTTCATCATCTGAAATATATCTGAACTTCCTCATTCAGAGATCCCATTTCTTGAAAAAATTAGAGGTACAACAAGATCTGGAGTAATGCTAAACTACCACTCAGTATTCCCAGAAACAATATTTTGCCACATTGTTATTCTTGTGTAAAGGGATAATTATTTTGAAGTTGCTCAGCTAGTGAAAGACAAAAACGTGAAAAATTTGCATTCATAAGCTAAGAAGGAGATGGCAGTGAACCAAAACTTTAAAAGAAATTAACCATGAATCAAAATTAAACATTTTGGTGTATGTGCAAGCCACACTTGCAGCATTAAGTATAATGCACCAGGACTCACTGTAATGGTATTATTAAGGAGGATGCATCTATTCACAATTGTTTCTTACCATCTTACTGCTTTTTTCTTTTTGACCATGTGTTCCTATAAATAGTAGAAAGTTGGTTGCCTCGAAAAACCGTTATAAATTCCAACAAATAATTCTTTCCCATATGCACAGAGCTTTATTTTTTTTTAACTGTCTCCATGCTGTTTGCCATTAGTTACCCACTCACTGGTCCCATGGACTTTATCAGAAGTTCTGCAGGTGAAGTAATTATAGACTTAGTTTTTCTGAAAGCAAATTATTCCTCAGGTTATCTGCTTTAGAAAGTGTATGGTTGGCTTGGAGCATGTTATGTAAGGGTTTTTAAGCACATTTCAAAGTCACCAACACTGTGGTCCTCCCCTCTCTTTTTAAGTTTTTAAAATATTTTCAGATCGTCTGTCACAACACTCTTAGCTAATCAGCGATTCACTTGCTGTTTGTTTAAATTAGGTTTTATTCTGTGACATGAACGGTAACTTGCAGCTTTGTTTTCAATGCCTACACTTCTACTGAAGAGAAAATTTCATTCATACTAGACTATACTGATAAATAGGTGCATATTTCATCTTTTTATTCATGCTTGGCCTGGAAAAACAGAGTGGGATTTGGTCAGAGTTATTGTATTTTTCTCTTTCAGAAGCACTTATTTAATCATTTTTTTAAATGTACAGTTGGTGCTCAAAGTAACATTTGTTAAGATATATTTAATAGAAATTTACATTTGCATTTGATATTCATGGACATGGGTACATGTATTTTTTTAAGAAAAAGGTATTGTAACACTATGGCACTGCTTTTATAGCCAAAGTATAAAAAAATTTAGAAAACTGACATGTAAAGACTGCAGTTAATTCTGATACTGTATCTTATTAAATAGGATTACTTTCATTTTATAAAATTATCCAGCACATTAAGCTGCATGCCTTAAGCTCTCTCTAGGATTGTGTTCCTCATAGACGACTCTTTGGAACTATGAAGCAAAGTCTGTAGTACTACTTCAACTACCTTCTGAAATACTGTACAATGTTAGAATAATTTATTTTGCTTTACAGGAGTTTGTCACGTATTGACTTTAATATTGTATTTTGGTAATAAACTTTTTTTGTTAAACGCTTTAGTCACTTTTATTTGACCTGCATGAAATATGAATATGGAAAATTCAAACACTGAACCAGTGTTTAGAGAGATGGGAATCTGCTTAAATCAAAAAGTATTTGAAATGCCTTACTGTCATTTCTCAATCATGTCAAGTTATTACTGCTCTAATATTGTGAATACAAGTTTTATAAAAGCAAGTGATGAAATAGGAGACTAAGTCAAAATGCTTGTAAGCCTGCATGCAGTTACGATGGGACAATGCCGAAGGGCAAATTTTCATTTTCAAAATTCATAATGAAGCCAGTGGGAGTTTCTTCCCTAAATTAGAGTGAAAGCCTTACACAGCTTTTTTCATTTAAGTGATTGACTCTTGCTTATCCATCACAAGCTAAAACACGTCTTGCAACCTGATTTTAAATATTCATCGTATTTCTTGGCTTTTCTGGAGCTTTTCTTCCTGGCTTTTTCAAAACAAACCAAACCAAGTCACCAAGTCTAACTCAGTTGCTGTTGCTGGCCAAGAAGAGAAAAGACAAAGTACCACCAGCATACCCATTGCTGGTATTATCATGGTTTACGTCTACATAAACATCTCATTTCCTTTGTTGTTACAATTTCATTTTGTTATTACTATTATGGCCCTGGGCCAAATATGTTGAAATAAAACAAGCTGGAACTACGAATGGGTTTAGATGCAATGGGTCTAGAATGCTGTGTCATGCAGCTTTTTCACATTTTCTCTAATGAAGGGAGCCTGCAGTAGGATGTGGCATCCAGGTATTATCCTATTCCCTGGGCTCAAATGCCTTGCTCACTTCAGCTTAATAAAACAGAAGAGCTTCCTCAGAAGTTACTTCCCCCCATAAATAACCTGGTTATGTGGGATCCACCGGGTATCCCAAGACACAAGCCTTAGTTATTCTAAAATGACTTAAAGGTAAGCGTTACTCTTAGGTACATTAGCCACTGTGTAAGGCTGTCTAATGCTTTTCCATTGCACAAAGTGTTTTCAGTTCAAGTAACACTAGTTCACAGCACAGATTGTGTTAGTAGTCCATGACTGTCAGTGGAATTTGTACTCCTGGTAATAATCTACAGTCGTTTCCACAAAATGGAAAACATCTTCAACTGACCATAGTAACTTATCACATACAAACATATTACATATAGGCACAGTCTCATAAAGCACAGTAGAATTAAGACAACTGTAACTCCCTCTCTCAGCACTACACAGCCGCTTATTTAGTTCAAGACAACATCCACCCAAGTTTTGGTTCTACAGAGAACAGCCTTTCAGTGGTCCCAAATGTACTGAACATGCATAATTACCAGATTGCTAAAGCTCTCAAACAATTATGTTTTCTGAACAGTGTCTGCAACTTTTTTACTTTTAGCAGATAAACAGAATTTCCACTGTAGGAAACATCTTCCGCAGCATTCCCTATCTCAGAAATTTAAGTACGTTACCTGACCTCCTTTACACAAAAACATACACCCAAGATATTTGTTGCTTTATTTACACAGTACAATCAGTTGTACAATCTGTATGCAATATGTTCATTTTAACAAACACCCGACATGCATGATGTGGCAGTAATGCTATCAGTGATACAAACAAGGTAAATCTAATTGCAGCTTGCTTTGCATCTGTGAGCATGTTTTCTAGAATTTTGTGCCTCTTTTTGTTCAAAACACCGACTTTGCCCACGAACCAGGGCTTTGAACTCGCTCGTCCCCGCCAGGACGAAGGCAGACCGCCCCGGGGACACCGAGCCGGAGGCGCAGAGCCCGTCACGGCTCCGAACCGGCCGGCTTCACCGCCAGCCCCGCTGCCTGCGCTTTCGGAGCCCGGCGCGGGGGCAGCCCGGGGAAGGACTCGCCCCGGCCCGCCGTTTGAAATTTAAACTTCCTAAACGCCATTCGGGGCGGGGAGAGATGAGTCTGAGGCCATTCTGTCTGTCTCTG
>VZZY01022152.1:38010-103817 GCA_013400335.1 Eurystomus gularis | reverse complement strand
CGCGTCGTGCTCCCCGGGCCCGGCGTGCAGCCGCGGAGCCTGTCCCCGCCGCGCTGCCCCTGCGTTCGCCTCGCCTCAGGCAGCTGTGGGGACGTTCCCTTCCCGGCGCCCTGTCGAGGCTCTCCCCGCGTGTGCCCGCCAAAACCCTTCCGTCGGCACGAGGTGTGAGGGCAGCTGGCTGAGGGCGGCAGCGCGGTCACCGCGCCCGTCTTGTCTGGGTTAATCAGTTGGCAGGTTTTCTACAAACCAGCTGTTTAATAACAACTTAGACACAGGCTCACATAGTTCCCTCCGTGTGTTTTCCCCTGTGGGGAAGAAGCGAAGGTAATCCACTGCAGAAGCTTTGAAAGAACAGAGTTGTGCGGTTGAGGCATGTTCATTAGGGCATTGCCGGTCAGTTACACCAGTGGTTACACCAGTATGGGTGTCTGCTCTGGGAATGGTGGCAGGTGTTTGCATTCAGGATGGGACAGCATTGATTTTCAAATGCAGGATGGCAGGTTGAGGCAGTTTTAAGCAGGTCTATGTACAGACCGTGCTCGCAGAGCAGAGGGCACCTGGGGATTGACAGGGGAGGAACTAGCTGCGCTTTTATTAGTCTTTTTCTGTGATGTTCTCAAATTTTGTGTTGTTAATAGTATAAAACATTAAGGATCTTTTTAATGTTTTCTCTCTAGTTTTTTATAGCACACGTTCTCTGGCATTACTTTTTGCCATCTTATGGAGGCCTTTTTCGTGATTTCTTGAAGGCCAAAACAACTGGCAGTTTTAGGTGCCCAACTAAAATACTAAAAGGACTAATTTGTCTTTGAAGGGCTTACCTTTGTCAAAGAATTGGAGCCTGGTGTGTGTTGTGAGTCAAGGGCAGGTGAGGGCAGTCAAAATAACGAGTCATTCTGAAAACCTGACAAGAGTATGTGAAATGGTGAACTTAAGCCTTTACAAATTGAAGATGATGTTTTCTCTACCTTCATTTGCATGCTGAGTTGTAAAAATTTTAAAAATCTTGCGTTTTTGTAAGGTACACTTCAGCTACAGTACAGTTCTGTACATCATAGCCTCTGATGGCAGTAAAATACGGTTCTGTTTTCAGATATTTCACACAGTATCAAGTGAATGTTTGGGTAGGAAATGCATTGCTTTTATATGTCCATCTAGGAGTCAGACTGAAGAATAATGAATTAAAGTGACATCATGATAACCATAAGACAGAGAAAGGTTGGAAAAAGCACAGAGACGGCTGAAGATCAGCCTTCAGAAGAGAAGAATGTGAAGCCTGATGAGAAAATTCTGTCTGGTGGGTAAAAGAAAAGGATTGTAATTTTATGACTTTTTAGTAGTGTTTAGCTTTTGGTATCTCTCCTAAGCACAGGGTAGAATTAGGTACATACCAAATATATTTTCATGCTATATATCACCAAAATTAATTGGATGAGACAAAGGGCATGCAGATTACCACATGTCAATCTCATTTCCATTTTAAAATGCTAATTTAAATTGGTGATAACATTTTTTTTTCAGTATATTATCAGTGACAATCAGATTTCGTATAGCTATCATAGGTTCTTAAATCCCAGTTCAGATCGTTGGTAACATAGAAGGATTTGAAGACCTCTGAGTTGTAGTTAAATATAAGCAGATTGTACATGAAATCCAAACGTAACTGCAAACTCTTGCTTTTTTGCTATAGGACAGACTAGCTAGGTACATTTAAAAGAGACATTAAGTGTCTTAATTTGAGATCTGTTTAAGTAATGAAATACTGACAATTTTTTTTTGTGAATGATATCTTTTGAGTGGGCAAAGTTTGTTTGTTTGGGTTTTTTAAAAAATAAACTTATTTTAAGGGATGTTTTGATCTGAATTCCAAATATTTCTATGTGTGCATTTTGGGTAGATGTGTGGAAACAACAATGTAACTTTCCTTTGAAGTACAGGTAGGCTATATACAAATTGGAAAGTGATCATAGCTCTCATCCAGCCCAGCCCTCAGTTCTGTTGAACTGGTATTTGGTACCCATTATGCAGATGTCTCACATGGAATGAAGTAGCCATTTCAAAAATATAATTCTGGATTGCTAAGATCCATATTAAGCCTTATAGCAACATTTTAAAAAGTCAGGAATATAAGTGTTCAGTAAATTTATTGAGCCACCTAGAAACGCAACCTTTCCCATTGTTCTATCTATAATCTTACTCTGATGACAACAGGAGGTCATCTACAATTCAAAGCATGACACCATTATCAAAAGCTGCTTTGGCCACTGCTGTCTCGTTGTGAGTACTTAGTGAGACTCCTGAACCCTCAGTGTTGTTTTTTACAAAACCAAGCAAATCCCAAAAAAAACAAGTGGCAGTTCTAACATGTTTGAAGAAGATTTTGATTTCTGTCTTTGTGATCTAACAGTTATCCTATATTGCCTTAATTTAAAAAGATGCCCAGGAGGATATTCCAATTCAGATTTACAAGTTAGATACGGTATTTATCTAGATTTGTATAGGTTCCTGGTGTTCTGAAACTATATTTTACCAACTAAGGCACACCTTACTTCACTTTGCATGTAAATGAAATACTCTGAGTTTACTATATGAGAAAATAAAAAACACATCTCTATAAAGACCTCTTAAAACCAAGTGTCCCGTTACCTACAGAACGTAAACTGTACTAGCACAGGCAACTTACAAATGAGTTTCCAAAATTCCTTTAAGTTGGATTACGTTTCACAATTACAGAATGAAATATTTTTCTTCCAAGACCATACAGGTGGAAAGCTGTGGAACATACTCTCAATAACTGTTGGTGGAATTGTTGCCATCTCTCTCGGACTTCTTACTTCTGTTTATGTTGCTACTCTGCATGAAAATGACCTGTGGTTTTCCAATATTAAGGTAACAGTCATTTTCATAGTTTCACCATAGAGCATTAATAGGAGTTTTAGTTGAAATTTCATTTATTTGTCTTGTAACTTGCTCTAAACCATGGAATATTTAAATTTTTTCACCTTAATTTTAAAAAGGCTCTGCTTCCCTTCCCACCACTTTTTAAATACTTGTTTGTTTCTATAAAAACCTTTCCCAGTTTTTCTCTAAAAGCATTGCTGCACAGCTGCAGTTGTAGCTATGGTTCTTCCAACCGTTGATCACTATCTGGAATATAATTTCAACTATCTACTGTGTGTTGCTATATAATCATCTTTCTTTTATCCAGAACTAATGAAAAAAATAGCTAAAAATAAACAATATGCAAAATCCTGGCATATAGTTCTTTAACTGTATTGATACTGTGATTTTGTAATACAGCTTAGGCACAGTCTCCAACTATTTGATACTAACTTTATATAATGTTATCCTAAATGTGCAAACCTCAGAATGTAATTCAAACATTCACCAGTGTAAAACCATCTGTACGGTAGGAGAATTTTAATTCCCAAGATCCAGGACTGACTAGTTTTTTTCCTAGAATCATTGCATGGGGAAATAATGCAGCAGTACACATACCTAAATTTAATCAGAGAGATGAAACAGGTGGGTCGTTGTCCTTCTAGAGGCCTACAATTCACTGTTAGGTCTATGTATTATGTTATTCAAAGAGTGCATCTATTTAGTTGGAGTACTTGCATTGCAGTGTCTTTCTTATACTACACACTTTTTCTGTCCCGGAAACATTTACATACATGTAATAAAAATATTTGGCACTTACTGAAAAAATTGCTGTTGTACTCTACATATAATACTGGTTTGTACCCACTGTCGTCCTCCTTTGAATACACAGATAGATTGTATATATATTGAAGATACACCTTCGGTTTGCCTTTTCCTTCCAAAAGCAAGTGTTGATTAATTCCACAGGTATGGTATCTTCTGAAGTACAAACAGGCACAGACTTGTGCCACTATGCGAACATAATGGATACAGGGCTTTTATTCTCTTGAACTGATACAGAGGGACACAAAGTTCACTGAGAAGCAAATATGTAGTTGCAATCAAGTTGCTTTCCCCGCTCATTTGATAATTATTGTTTTCATTTTAAGTACACTAGAATGTGTAATTAGATATGAAAACCAAAATAAAACCCTCTAGGTACTTTAAGTCTGGGTTGTGTTGTCTCCGCAGCTCTCATTTCATCCTAAGGAGCTGATATGATAACTAGTAACATTGGAACGTGAGCAATTAAACACTTAAGTCCAAAGCAAGGTTCAAAGGCACTTTAAAAAATTTGTTCTCTAATTGTGTCTTACAGCTTGAGACCAAACAAGTAGTATTCCCTGCAGTTTATTTGCCAATACAAAGAAGGTTGGGGATGAGACAAGTCTGGTCAGATTTTCTGCAGTTGTCTGCTAAGTCAGAATCTGACTCTTGAATTAACACGGAGCTTTCTAAGGTTTTACTGTGAGCTTAAATATAGTCTACACTTGTTTTTTTGCCAGTATCCACATCGGAGCATATTGTGGCCATAAGTAAGATTGGCAAGATAAGAAATCTAAATTTTTTGATATGCTTTCTCTTAACTAAGCAGAGAAAGAATACACTAGATTATAGGCAGATGAGATAAAGTTTACAGTACTCTTTTTTTGAGTAACATGGGAAGAGGAGACTGCATATGAAAAGCCTGTGAAATTTCCTGTGAAGCTGAGACAAAAGAGCTTGACATCTTAATATCTGTAAGGACATCTCTGTGCCTGTATGTATGAGTGGACATTGTAGTAGCTCTACATGTGGGTACATGTTTTCCAGCATTTTTGAACTGGCTAATTTATAGTTACATCACATACCATATAGTAATAAAAGACAGGAATAAAATACACTATGAAACAATCTGAGATCCTAAAAAATTATGTTGAAAATAAGTGGAAAATTTTCTGTTATACCTAACATTTTATAGTTTGGCCAAAGCATATTATTTTTGCATACATTAACTGAGTATTCTAAAAATTTTGAAAGAGTAAGTTTGCTTTTGATGCATATCCCAGCCCTGATTCTCAGAGTGGAGGGCTGTAGCCTAATCCTTGGCATGCAATTACTGCATGCCTTGCTTAATGAAGTACAGAGGTTATTTTGTTTTGTTTTTATTAAACATTACATGTAGAAGAAATGGAAGCAATACTAATACACATTCAGTGTTTCATTAACTCCCATGTCTTTGAAACAGAAAAGAAAATAAATTCTAAATCAGTTCTATTCCCATATGTTTTAAATTTGTAACTACAGTTACTCGGAATTGGCTGTAAACGGTACCAATTTGGGGATTTCATGTTACTGAACTCTGATACAAAAATTATATAACAACATATTATACCCTTGAACCTTTTTCCTTTCTTCCACTAAGCTGCAGTTAGTCAGATGGTAAGAATTCATACACAAAAGTGTCTGTAGGCTGCTAAACTAATATAGCGAGATGTAATAGGAGACTTGTTTTGTCTTTTTTTTTCTTTCATGTGAACTTTCACATCCTGCCTTTTTACAGCAGTAGGAGGAGATCTGCAGGATTTATCTGATACTTTTGCACTATCCTAGACAGGTTTTTACATATACTATTTAGGTACAAAAGGTGGCATTTTTGTTCTGAAGACCTCATTGCGATATGAGCATCGTTATTGCTTAGTTACAAAATTGTGCAGTTTGCCAATTGTATTCAACCCAAAAAAATTATAAAGAGTTCATTATGCAAAGTCATGATTCTTAATTTCTAAGTAATTGAAGTCACAACTTGCACATACACCAGCAGTGGTTACCTTTGTGTAATTTTAATTGCAATTCATAGAAAGCCAGTTCAGTTTTGGGTGTCTTCCAGAAATGGTTCATCCAACTAGAAAAGCTGTTTTCTGGTTGTTATACCATTTTGTTCTATTTTCAATACGGCTTTCAACAGTGCTCTGATTTCAGCTCCTGCAGTATGTGTGAATCTTGTTCTTATTTGCTAGTAAATATGCCTGCTATTATAAATGTGTCGTGGCCACTGGAGGAAGATGCAGTATTATTTCCCTATCCAAAAAAAAAGAAAATGCAGATCTTGAAGAGTGGTTTATGCTATGAAAGAGGGATTCCTTTTCTGAAGTACTTATGTTTTCCCTTTCTACATTTCAAACATAAAAGAAAGGTGAAAAAAGATGGGAAAATGTAGCCAGCTTATTACTACTCTACAAAGTGAACACGTAAGCCATAAAGAGGCAGGCAGTCCAGTAGTCTGGGGGGACTTTTCCAAAGAAGTACCTGTTGAGTTGTTATGAGTACTTCCACTCTGGACAAAAAGTCTGATCTGAGCAGTAACCATGCCATTCTAACAGATGGGCATGAGGTTAACCAGCCAAGAGACCATACACAAGGATTAAATATGTTTGCTGAAGGCATGATTTGCAACTGGGAACAGAGGAGCTGTCTGTATGGAGTTTCCACTTGTGTGGTTGAGACCATCTTCAGATCTTTCTGATCTTAAATTGAACAACTATAAAAATCTTTTCAATTGCAGAAATTGTGCTGTAGCTTTGTCAAAAAAGAAAAGTAATTGGAGCTTTGCTTCTGCTCTTTATTTATAGAAAAACTCAACTCAGACTTTGTTGGCTTGCTCAGTATTCTGAATGGCTTGATTAAGGAGTTTGAGGAAACCTAAGCTCTAGGATTTTGCACTGCCCTTGAGAGGAAAAGTCCCTTGTATTTTGTTTCGAGTGTTTAATATTATTAGGATACAGTTGCATAAATTGAAATCATATGCAACTCTATATGTATCCTGGAGGATCATGTTCTCTTTTTTTCCCTTGGAACAGGGGTAACTTCTTTGTTAAACACTCACAAATTGAATATACAGAAAGATAAACATGTGCTCTTATAATGCTTACCCATAAGTCTGTATGTTTTTATTGATGTGAATACCAGGAAAGTATAGACTGCTGTAGAACTGGAAAAGTATTGTCAGTGCATAAAACAGATGTTATCTTAGCATGAAACAGATGTAAAACTCACTAGTGTTTGTCTCATAAAGTATAGCATTTGGTTGAATACAGCTGGTGCCAGGATTACAAATTAATCATGTTTGAATGCATTTTTGCTAATTAGATCCCCCTCTGTGACTACTCTCTCCCCCTTTATAAATTCCAAATGTTAACATTTCTTTCTTTTTTTTTTTTATGAGCACTTAGAATCAGCCACTTTTGATACTAGAAAACTTTTCAGTAGTGATGAATTTGAAACTAGAGCTCATTCAGAATGCAGCGTTCTCATTTTGCTAAGTGTGTGGCTTTTAGTATTTAGTGCCAATGTCAGTTTCTTCTGCTGGTATTATAACGATCTGTATGTCCTAGAGTAGCTGGAGAGTTTAATTGTGAACGTACATTGAATCAGATGCAGTTTTATCTGTTGATTTTTCTCAGATCAGAACTAATACTGGTTTAGTTTGTCAACAGTTGGCTTCAATAAAACAAGATAAGATTTTATACTGGGCAGTAGAGGAAGGAGGAACATTATTTTTTTATCTAGCTTTATGTTAGCTCTGAAATAGTATCGATCCTGTTCCAGCAAAAGAGATGAGACTGTATAAGAAAGATGAAAGTCTTGAGATTCTATACAAGGTAGCATTAAGCAAAATGGCATTCATAAAAATCTTAGGAAACAGTAACATTCCATTATTTCAGTAATGTTCTTTGTAAAGAAAGCTGAATTAAGATTATCTTTAGAAATCTCACTTAAAATTTCTTTATGACTTGCTTACGCCACATCCAGGAATCTTACTGGATTTTCAAATGTGGATAGAACCTTTTCTAACTTACTACTTATCAGATACTTGCTTGGATGTTTTTATATTAACTACTAAAAAGATCACTAATAATAAAACAATTTTGTGTAAGGTGCCTACTATTTCTCTTTGGGTTGGTTGTTCATGCAGTCTTCCTTCCTTGAAATGTGGTTGCCCAAGGCTCTGAATTTGTTAAATTTCATTAGGTCTTCACAACTAATGAGATAACAAAAGGAAGTGAATTCCAAAGCAAAGATCCTGTAGTGAGAGCAGTTTTCTCTGGAAGAGCTTTCACAGCTCACTAGACTCCACCTGCTGCAATATCAGCCAAGAAAGAGGCATAGGTTGAAGCCTACCTAGTGTAAATGATTTGAAGGTTTTTAGATTAAAAAATAATAACTTTACCTACACCTAAAAACAAATACAGAATTGCCTTTCCTTTAACCTGTAATTTAAGCATGAGAGTGATGAACAGCTGGCTTCCTGCAAGAAACAGCATTTATCAAGTGGGCAGCATCCTCCTCTGCCAGCTGAAGTCTCAGAGTGGCACTATGGTGCAGTCCCAAGTAGAGCACACTGAATTAATTGAGCTTTAAGGTGGCAAAGCCATGGAGTGCTGTGGGATATCTGCATCTGGAAGAAAAGGTTAAATGCATGGAACAAGCATATGCAGTTTTAAAGTCCAGCTGTTGGCCACTGCACCTATGTAAACACTGAATATTACAAAAAAAATAGTAAAAGCTCCAAAATGTTTGAGCAGCATATCAGAATCACAGAAGGCACGCACCAGTTAACAGAGGCATTGACACCTCAGCTGTTTGCCCCTCGCCCTCATTTGTCCATATATTTTACCTTTATTTGAACTAAATTGCATAGAATGCAGGAACCCAAAGACAAGCCACTGTATAGGTCCGTTTCTGTGGGGTACAAGAGTTTGAGTCGAAGGCAACTTTATAAGATTGTGAAAAACAAATGCAAAGTGAATTTACTAGTGAACTTTTACTTGCAGGAAGTCGAAAGAGAGATTTCATTCCGAACAGAATGCGGACTTTATTATTCCTACTACAAACAGATGATTCAGGCTGCTACCATCCAGCAAGGTATTGTAAACTGTAAAGTAAGTTTTACTTCATGTTGCCAGCTGACTGTCTTTAAATTTTTTTCAAATACAGTTGAGAACAAGGAATACTGTAACTGTGAAAGATCGTGAATAATTGTACTGGAGACAGATTTATTCTGTTCGTATGCTAGGGAGCCACTAAGTTACAAACATAATCGGTTTCACAATGATACATTGGTTTCTGTGCCACACCTTCCCATTCTGATGAATGCAATCACTTTAAGGGACAACTTTCCTATCTGTTAAGGTTTCAGCCTTGCTGGTTCATTCAGTATATTACTTTCATTTTTATTCTTCTCCTGTTTAATTTGAATTATGAGTTGTTTGTGGGAAGGGGCAACTTTTTTTTTTTTGCCTGGACAGTAAGTGACTCAGTGAGCAGCTTCCAAGAAAATCATACACGATGATGGCATTTTCTGTGACAGTCTCATGTTTTCTAGGGACTTAACTGTTGCTCCCTAGAAATTTTGCTTATACTGCACATTTGTTAATATTAACATCACCTGTGTTCAAAATACTGACAAGAATGGTTCTCAAGATCCTGTGTGTACCACAGATTCTATGCTAGGGATGTAAGTGTAAAAAAATGTTTTATACATTACTTAATACATAGTACTTGAACTAGTACTCTGAGCCACACTCAAAGCAGGGAAACAGAAGACCTCAGAAGGTCATGTTGATTCAGAGACAGTGTGATCTGAATCATTGTCTCAAAGTTTGCAGGTTTTGATGAGAGATCCTAAAATACCTTTGAAAAAGTTATTCACTGTTCAAATGAAGATGGAGGGGGAAAATGACAATCTCCTATTTCAATTTCTCTTTATCATTAAGGTTTACATGGTTTAGTATATGACAATAAAACTGAATCTGTGAGGACAATTAACATACTTGAAAGAATGAATGTTTACCAGGAGGTGTTTCTCAGCATTCTGTATAGGATTCTTCCAATTCAGGTAGGCATTTATTTATGGCTTTAGATTGTAAGTGCCTTATGAAGATTGCGCAGTGAATCATAGCTCCTCTTTTTAGTTATTTTCTGATTAGAAATATTCCTGATACCTTTTTAATTTGTAAAAGCAAAACATAATTAATATTAAGTATAATCCTGCCCGTGAGTGTTTTATGTCAACATCAGTATTCTTGTGTTTTACAGCAATACCTAGAGCCCGTTTATTTTTATATCTACACTTTGTTTGGACTTCAGGCAGTTTATGTCATTGCTCTGTATGTAACAAGCTGGCTTCTTAGTGGAACGTGGCTTTCAGGGTTGTTGGCAGCTTGCTGGTACATTACAAACAGGTAAGTGAGATTAAACATTCAATCTTTCTAAAATTGTACCTCATGTCAAAGGTAAGGCATTAAACCTTCAAATGCATGATTAATTGTAAGGCCATTCTCCAGATTAGCCAGAAAATGAAAAAAAAAAGTTTAAATAATACAAAATAATTAGAAAAGAATTGGAAAGTAGCTGATATTGCAGATTGGGATTTTAAATTTTCAAGAAGTTTCAGTAGAAAATTTTGGCTTAAATTGGTCTCTGAAAGTGGATTGCATCGTTCAGATGTATCTGGATCTCCAGATGATGTACCTTGTCTTCTCCAGTTTAGGATCCCTTAGATGTTAAAGACACCTGCCCTTCAGGTCTCTCCTCACTGCCCCACACCCAGCCTTCGGGGATTCCTTCAACAATCTAAGATCATCAGAAGCTCACCTTCTCTCTTCCCTTATTCCTGTAGACACATCCTGCACTAATACTCAGAGAAAAAAAGGCGGTAATTGAGCTGTTCTAGTGCTTTCTCACTTGAACTCTCAATGTGGAGAAAAAAATTAAAGAACTGGCTTTAGGCCAGCAGTAAGCTTCTGGCATGAAGCTAAGACTGGTGACGTAGACTGTTATCTGTAACTTAATCAAGAAAATGAAAGTACAGTGTCAGTTCTATCCAAACTGTTTGATGTGTTAATCAGCAGCTGTAAAGAAGTTTATCTGCAAGCATGTCCATTACAGAATAATTATGAGTATATAGCAGTAAAACATTTCTTTATCCTAAGATGGAAGTAATTAAAAAATGCATGCAACGTGCAGTAGTTCATGTGCGTATTTCATGAGGTCATCTTTTCCATTTGCAGAATTTTTGGAGCAAATTTGTTTTGTCCATCTTCCTAATAATTCATGAACAATGGAGGGTTGTTATTCTTTATGCAAATAGAATAAGTACAATAAATTTATTTGGATAAAGACTTTCTGTCCAGATGGACTAAATCTATTGTAACTCTGTTGTAAAATCTTTTCTCATCCAGCTACACAAGAAAAAAGGGAATTCTATTTTAACTTTTCATTCAGGTTTTTTAAATGACTGCCCTCTGAGGAACTTTTACTAACTTCCATCACATACTTTTTATATTTTAACATTCAAAAAACATCCAGAAGTTCTTAGCCAGTTTAGCAGTATTCACATCCCATGCACTAGGATCGCTGTGAAGAAACAGATACCTATTGATTCTTAAATGTCCTTATTACAAGCCAAAAAAAGTGAAGTAAAATTACCTGTGGCATGAAAACTCCACATGCTGGATTTTGGGAGTGCTTTTGCTTCGGGGTTTGTTAATTCATTTTTAAATTACCCAAGTTGTGTTCATAAGTAAGATTTAATCCATAGTATGAGTTTTCTAACAGTAGCTGAAGCTAAAGTACAACATTTGATGTCTGAAACAACGGATGACTTCCAGAACCTTCGTAATGATGGTCTTTTCAGAGCCAGGCATGCTGAAGGAACTAGACCGTAGAGCCTCCACTTTTATCAATAAGTGGTTAAAATACCACAAAGTGCCTGTCCCTGAAACCTCTGTCACCAAGTTGGTGTTATATTTGTTTTAAATTTATGAAATTGCATTTGTTTTGTACAGAGTAGATACTACAAGAGTAGAATTCACCATCCCTTTAAGAGAGAACTGGGCACTGCCATTCTTTGCTGTTCAGATAGGAGCCATCACATACCTACTGAGAACTCATTTACAGCCTATTCAAGAAGTGAGTATAACAAGTATTACATGGTCAAATTAGTACCAGAAAACTGTCTGTAAGACTTAGGACAAAATACTTAATGAGCGTTTATAGCAGTAGGTATATACACATACAAATCACAGTGTAGAAAACATTCATAAGAGGAACCTTCTGTTAATTTAAATATAGTTAAAATACCAAGGAATACATGTGCTTAGCACTGGAAGAAAAAAAGGTAAGCTCTAAAGAGTACAAGACAACAGTACTGTGTATTTAAGAAAACATGAGAGACTAACGGAAAGTGGGCAGGAGAAAAGTTTGTAAAGCATAAGGATTAAAGATTTTCTTTTGATTTCATTTGTTTTACAAATATAGGAGGTTGTCCTGATCTGCAAGAATAAAAGCAAATTGGCAATACAGATTCTTTGACGGTTCTTATACCATTACTCCCCAGTTTGTCCAAATAACTGCTATTTATAGCAGAGTAAAACACATACTGCATCTCTGGGCTGAAACTATTTGAGATCTCACCATACTGCGAGTGGTATTACAATGGTAAAATACAGGCATAAATACAAGTATGTGAAACTCTTCCAAGCAGTTATTGCTGTTAGAAAACTTGTATTAATGTTTAAAAAATGAATACAAGTATGAGTACAAGTTAAGGTGGTTTGTGGTTGTTTTTATTGGGGGGGGGGAATGTTTTTTGTTTGGGGTTGGGTTTTGTTGTTGTGGTTGTTTAATGAAGAAAACTATAAAGTTAAATAAAACTTTTTTCCCTCCTTCCAGAGATTGACACTGATTGCTGTATTCATAGCAACGTTTCTCTTTAGCCTGACTTGGCAATTTAATCAGTTTATGATGCTGATACAAGCACTGGCATTATTCATACTGGACTGCTTTGACATGCTTCCCACAGCAAAGGTAAAGTCATCTTTGGAAATAACCAAACTTCTTTATTTTCTGTTACAAAACTAACAATTTTGGACCTTACTCACCAGTGGTCTGGATGCTCAAAGTAATACAGATTATACAGTGTGCTGCTTTACACTTTTAAGTAATCACAGCATATATACTGCAAGTGTAAACATTAATAATCAAAACAACCCCATTTCTGATTTTTTTAGCTGATATTATTTCACTTTATGTAATTAATTTCTACTGTGTAATTTTTGTCTAGTTTTTTTTAGGCACAGCTGTGTTTTGGCACTATGAAGGGATTGCTTTTAAACGCCATAACAGTCGATCTAATACTACAGTTTAAGCATGTCTTCTGGAAATGGCCAGAAAGAAAAGTAGCACAAGAAATCTTTGTCTAAGCTGAAGTCACAACAATGTGTGAACTTTGCCTCAAGTATTGTGCTTCTTTGTTTGTAAATTAGACATAGGCACTTGTGGTGAACCGACCACTGTACCATAAAGAGGAGGAAGACAGACCAGATTGCTCAAGAGAAGGAGTTATCTTTCATTGGTTGAAATTCATCACAACATAACAACATTGTCGCTGAGCTAATGAGCTAAAAAGTAAAAAAAGTGTTATTCAGAACATAAGGGATCATTTACAGTCAGTCTTAGAAAATAGAAATACAGTATAGAAGGTTAAAACATTGTCTGAATTTAGTGTCGCTGTGGAATTCTACTGATTTTAGCCCTTGTAAAAGCTTACAGTAGTTGAAAAAAGTTCTGACTTTGCTTAAGGAAAAGTTACAGTAGGATGAAGATTGATTCATGTTCATTTCATTTTAAATTGGAAGCAGACTTAAATACTGAAAATTAGTATGGTGGCTGCATATCAAAATAAACATGATTTACTTAACAGTTTCTGAAACTCTTCGTTATATCTGCAAATGTAAGCTGAAGTTAGCAATTAATCTGACTAATCAGCTACCTGAAAATTTGGCACATTACCAGCTTCATCCTGAATTATACTAAAATGAACTTACTGCACCACTCTTATTCCATATTAATTTTCCAAAAAGCGTTGCTCAAAGCTGTTGAAGTTTATTTGGCCATTCGATACTGACGTACACCACTGCTGTAATACAAGACTAAATTTAAGATCTCTGTGTCAGGTAAAATCTTAATGTTTTGCAACCACTGTTGTAGAAAATCAGCTGGTTTTTAGTGTTTGCATTCAGCTGAACATTTGTAATAGTTTAGCATAGCTCAACAAGGACTATACTAAACTATTACAGAAGTTAGATACGTCAGCTGAGCTGCACTGAGCCATAACTCTTTAGTCATAAAGACATTAGAGAGGCTACAGAAGCCCTTCTTTGACTAAAGAAAATACAAAACATCTTCCAAATATTAAGTAATTCATATTTTCCTCACTTTGAAATTGTTTAACTAATCTGTTTTATTTCAATGTCAGGCTTCCCTAGGTTTAAAATAGGTATAAAATATTAACCTAACGCAGGACATAAATATAGAAAGGGTATAGTAACGGCTCGAAGTGTAATGATTTAGTACAAGATGATACATTTTTTGTAGAAGTAATTGATGTTAAAATAAATAATAAAACATATTCAAAGAAAAGAAGTTATAACTGTAAAGTTTTGTAGGCATAAAAATCTCATTATTGTTACAGGTTACGTGGCTCTATATCATTCAGATTTCTGGATTAATGCTAGTCTGCGTCCTGCAGTTCTTTAATTCTATGATTCTGGGATCATTACTTTTAAGTTTTAATGCTTCTGTCTTGATAGCAAGAGCAATCCAGGTAGGTACCACTGTATTTTTGTAGTACTGAATAGTGTGATATATATAGATAAATGAGTAATTTAGATGCATTATAATCTGAAATTACTAATACTAATTAGAGGAATTACTATAGCGTAAAGCGGCAAAAACATTGCATGATCAAATAATGAGTTCAGTTACACTAACTACAGCATAACCAAGCAGATCAGACACGTAGTTGTCATTGCTATTAACATTTAAGTTTGTGCAAGATGCAGTTTGGATCCAGCAAAAAAATTGCATAAACGGACTTTACACCTGTTTCAGCAGGACTTGACTTGGGTTTATGGATCTGCCTCCAACAAAATATTCTGTGGGAACTAGACACAGCAAATTCTGTGTACTGAGATGTGTTGTTTCTTTCAAAGATAAGGATTTTTTTGCCTGCATTTACAGTTCTTTTTTCTGACACTGGCATTGGCCACAGCCTCTAACCAGTATATATGAACTTAGGGGGCCATTCCTGCTGTCTCTCACTCGTGACCTTTTGAAATCAAGACATTGTCTAACTACAACTATTCCAAGTTGTCTCTGAGCAGCCAAAGAACCGTTGTCATATCTGGAGCTTTGAACAGGAAAATTGCTCATTATCCTATCAGCTGACAGCTAGAGCCAGAAGACACCTCTGCCAGATTCAGGTGGAAGGTCTAATGAATAGGTATTTCAAAAGGCACACAACACTGCTGGAATTAGGAGAATCTTGGCACACAATCACAGTTGCACTGGCCAGCAGTTGTATGAATATAATGGGGACACCTCTGAAGGAAGGCTGCTTGGCTAGTTACAAAGCTCTGGTAGGTCCGTACAGCAGGAAGGTTTTATGACACTATCCCCTCAGTTTTGTGGAAGAAATTTATCATTCTGGATACGTAGTTATGTATACATTTTTGCTTACGTGAACCTAATACAAATTTGATCTTCATCAGGCCCAGCAGATAAGCTATTTCAAATAGTCTGTGTTGCTTTTGTTCTAAATACATAAAAATGTGCTGAAATATTAGTATTTTCTTCTTTCTAGAAAAACTTAAAAAAAGGCAGCTTGCTTAATAGGCTTGGGAAGCTTATTCTCCATGTACTATTAGTCTTGTGCTTGACTCTTCTAATAAATAAATTCATCAAGGTAAGCAAATAGTTTTTAATATAGAAACCTACCAAATGTATTACGTTAAAAGGTTTTTGTTAATCATCTATGGTAATAGCATTAAATAAAAGCTACACTGAGATTTCACTGAATTTTAGAAACACAAGATTGTTTTACAAATCTTTTTGGCATATAGATTTTAAAACATTCTTAAAACCTCATAAATTAACACTAATTGCACATATTTGTAACTTGAAGCTCACCTGTAATTTTATAACAAGTGCAGATTTATACTGCATTCTGATCCTGCTGAGCATTTGCAAAGTTTTTCATTGAATTTACTTTTCAATGAATGCAGTTAAAAATGAATACATGTTATAAAAATGTAGACCATGCCATACTTTTAGTTGCTTCTTGTGCACAGAAATCTCTGCAGACATTAGCAACAGCAACACCTTTTGTGCTTTTGAGTTTTAGTCTCTTCAAGAGATCTGTACCGGCAGATTACAGTTTAGTACATGTGGAAATTAAAAGTATCATAATAAGATGTCTTTGAAATAAAAAAATACAGCTGAAACTACTTGTCCTGATAATCTTTACCTGTAAGTAAGAAACTAACCCTAACAGATATTCTCCGAAGTCACTTGCCATTCAGACCACAAGACCGTAATTAGACACTGAATGCTTATTTGATTGCAGAGCACACTATCTCAGTAAGCCTGCAGTGCTTCACAGTTTCATTTAAATGATGAAAAAACTGTTTACTGTTGTGAAGCTTACATTTTTGATACTTAAAATATAATTTCCTTTCTTTTTCCTCCTTTTTAGAAAATTCTTAATCTTGAGTCAGATGAGCATATATTCAAATTCCTGAAAGCAAAATTTGGATTTGGGGCAACAAGGTATGATTTGGCTGCCATTTTGCTTTTCTGTATGGCTTCATTAAATGAAGGCTGCAGGTTGTTCTTATTTAAAATCTTTGTGATAAATCATGTATTTTAACCTCATGTTTATGTCATAACTTTTCCTTCATAATAATCTGCACAATTGTGGCTTTATAATTGTTTGCAAAAAAAGAAAACTTTGGTCCTTTTTGACATCAAGTTATGAAATACATGATGACAAGGATTATTCTTTTTTCTTTAGAGATTTTGATGCTAACTTGTATCTTTGTGAAGAAGCTTTTGGTTTACTACCATTAAATACTTTTTCAAGACTCTCGGATACATTACTTTTTTACGTCTACATATTCGTTCTCTTCCTTATGACAGTAGCAGCTGTAATTGTTGCCTTTCAGAACCTCAGGTAAAATATGTTTTTAAAATAATTCACATTTTTATCAATTTTCTCTTCTTTAACAGGCTAAGGAACTGACAGTTGAATACAGCAGCATACAGTATTACTTTCCACAGGTACTAAGGAAACAGTAGGACATATACTAAAAAGATCAGGCAAAATAAGTAACTTCTATTAAAGCTAAAAATGTTAAAGGATATAATGAGACTAAAGCAAAGAAACCTTCTTCCCTAGATTCCTTCAAGCTCTTCTGTTTGCTGTTGAAGTTTTGCAGTACGTGTGGGGTTGTTTGGTTGGGCTTTTGTGGGGGAAGGGGATGCAGGGGAAGGGTGTCTGTACAGAAAACAGTGTTGGTTTCGTTAGTTCATCACATTTTCCCTGTGCAAAGCACTCCCAGTCAAGGATTTCCCTGGTGATATCCTCAAACCACCCAGAAATGAGCTAGGATAGTCTGTGCTGACCTTCCTGTGATCTCCGAAGAAGCAGGAGTGTTGGACTGCAGCTGTGCATCACTGCTGCCAGTTCCCACAGCTCATTTGTAGGATTTGGAGGAAGTTTCAGGACACTAGAAGAAAATTAGTACAGAACTGCTCTTTGAAAGAAAAGTAAGTGGTTCATTATAGACCTCTCAGTTTTGCATTTACAACCTGGGCAAAAGTTAGAAAGGATGATGTAAAGCTTGATTAGGCAAAAATTCAAGTAGTGACACGTAACTAATGCCACTTATTGTAGATTTTATGGAAAACAGGATAAAAGAGAAAGGGTAGGAGAGGACCTGAGACATTCTGATTCTAAAACTACGTTATGCTAATTGTGAAGTCAGTCATCTGTAAAGCATTTTGGTACTATTCAATCAGCCTCTTAAAAAAATGTACTGCATCAATCAATTTTAAACAAAAGACCCTGCGTCTTTTATCTTCTGTAATCCTAAATGTAATCCCAAACATTACCCTAATTTTTAACACTGCCCAGTTATCTCAATTATCACCCACCTGAAAAAAAATGGAAAAAAACCTCACATCTAAGCAGCTTCTGTGTTTTTTGTTCAGCCCTCCACATAGATTCACAAGAGCAGCCACATCAAGCAATAGGCAGTCCTTTCAACACCTCTTTTCTGTAAACCTACTTCCAATCCATGGCTTTAGTAGCATCCAGATATACCAGCACAGCCCCTCAAAGCACAGGAAAGGTTTCGCTCTCATCAGAAGCCCTGTGAGAGCAGTTGCCTCAAGCAATAAACCAAGCATGCCTTTCTTTAAACAATTTTACCTCATTCTAAAACAGGTTGTTTAAACCCATTGCATTTCCAGAAAACCAGACATGAAAATGAATACCTGGTGTTGCATTAAGTTGGTGTTGTCAGGCTTAATTCTGTCATAGATATAATAGAAGGTTGTGGACTGATAGCAGTAGTATTGCTCTTTAGCCTTAAAAGGATTAAATGCTTTTTAAAATACAGACAACTATGAAATGTGTTACAGAACTTAATATAACGCTTTTTATTTCTTCTGTTTAATTAGTGGTTCAAATCAAGCCCAGTTCATGGAAAAAGTGGAAGAATGCACAATAACACTGAAGCCTGATGCTGCTTACAACTTAATTCACACAGTTCTGTTTGGATGTCTGGCATTAAGCACAATGAGGTATATTTTTTTGATTCTACTAAAGGCTTTTTTAGACAATATTTTGATAAAGGTGTTAAATAGGCCGACTAACAGGATCATGAACCTTCTTTCTGTCCCTGGTGTGTTTCTGCTTGTATATTGAGGCATTTCCCAAACTCCTGCCAAAAAGAATGTTTGGGAGCAGAGATGTTTTCAGGAGCACCTAACAAAGTGCAAAGTCAATCTTCTACTCGGTTATTTCAGAGTCCTGAAAGTCCAAGAATTCTGTGTTCAGAATTTCTCTAACAGAACTGCTCTCACAAACATGGCTTAGCAGAGCGCCAGATGATCAACAAAAGCTTGTCTGTATTCTTCCAGAATGAAGTACCTCTGGACATCCCACATGTGTGTATTTGCATCTTTTGGCCTGTGCAGTACAGAAGTATGGAAACCTATCCTGAAGGGTATCCATCTCTACACGTCACAGAGGGTTAGTGCTACACTTACACTGAAACTTGGTTTTCCTCCATATCTAAACCACATCAAGACTCAGCATTTTAAGACATCTGAAACAAATATTATTTGTAGTCCTCTTAAACTGGGTATCTCTGAAGTACATTTGTATGAATTTAGTACGTGTATTTTCTAGTGGTTTATATATTAAACAATTCCATTTGAATACACTAGATGGCAATATAGATGTGGCTGTGAAAAATAGCCACAATTTTACTAAAAACATCTTAGTCACCCTGTTAAGAAATCAGCAATCTGAGAAGACCTTTACGGTCTATGATATTGAACGATACAGTGTGTTCCACTTTGAAGAAGATAGATTTAAGGATATAGATATAATCCATCATTCTGATGGGTCTGTAATAAGGAGTTTACTTGAAAACAAAATCAAAATGTGGTCTTAATTCAAACTCTGTAAATTCCACCACATGATAAATATGTCAGTATCAATACTTTAAAAATTAAGTCTATCCAAGTAACTGTATCATCAGAATAACCAATTATTATTTTTGCTATTTCTCTTAGGCGCATGTGATTAAGTATTCTGTACCAATGATTACATTACTATACATTTCATACAAGGTAAGAAATTTTTTATCTCAATGTTTTGGATTTTTTTAATTGCGTGGAGATTTCCTTTTCTCATAAGCGGATATTGTTTTATAAATAATTACATTCAAGATTTGTAGCTAAATTTTTAAAATTGGGATGGGCTACCTGAAGTGCAGGTGCCTTCATGCGTATGAAATCGTATGAGAAGGATCAGTTGGGCTCATTTGATCCAGAGTAGTTGTTCACAGATACAAATGTTTGCCTGATCGTATGTGTAAGGTACCGGGTGTTATTTAAATTCTACGGAAGTGTAATTTATCTCTTTTGGTTTTAACTAAATTGCAGATAAGATGGAGATTTTTAAATTGTGCAATGATTCATTGTAGGAGCAGAAATAATCATAACATTCTATATGCTGTGCCTTATCTTGTATGTTTTAAAGTACAGAACTGTTAAACTAGTCAAGTACTTCTGTTGTCTTCAGTCTGTCTCAAACTAATTATTATTATGGTCAAACATTTAAATGTAAATACGTAAGACATATTTAAAATAATAACACGTACAAGACTGCTGCCTTGACTGCTGTCAAGATTTAGAACATTAATTTAATGGACATGCCATTCCTTTAATCTGTGTTTACAAAGACAAAAAATTCAGGTGCTACTTCGATGGAGAAGTTATTTCTGCAATACCTATTGTGAGATGAGAATATTTCTGTTAAATAACTACCTTCAGAGAAACTCAAGGCAAATTTCATTACTAAAGTTAAAAGGGCAGCAGTAAAGCATAACAGTTAAGAAAGCTGCTAATAGAGTTCTTCCCCTTAAAACAGTGAAATGAAAAGTCAGAAAAAGCCGTAGCAGTTTGTTTAGTAAAGTTACGCTGATTTATTCCACTTACATTTTCTTATTATTCCACTAGAGGACTTTTTAGGATTTTTTTTTTTTTTTCCATTGCTATGCTGGTTAGGGAATCATTTACCATTTTCATCATCCCTGAAAATGATGGAAATAATGCCATCTCTTTTGACATGACATTCCAATAGATATTCTAATGTGACAGATCAACTAGAAATAATTTTCCTCCCACTTTTGATGAGCGGATGTGAAATTCCTAAACCCTGTCAGATTCACTTCTGAAGTCAGCAGAAGTCAGTGATTTTCATAGGCTTTAGGTCAGTCGTTAGTTGTGCTCAGTCTGCCTGAAAAAGCATTCTTTTTGTGTTTCTTCTAAACATAGGAAATAATTTTTATTGGCATTAAAAACACAAATTTTCAAACTGCTCAGTGGGAATAAAGAGATACCTCACCTCTCAGTATTTTTTAATCTTAAGTCAGTTCTGGAGGTCAGCCACCAGAGGAGTGGCTGTCTGCACGTGTGCCCTTTCTGCAGAGCTGTGAGAGGTAGAGCGCGTTCAGGAAAGAAGCCTACCTGCAGACAGATAAAACCTGTCACCAGCAACGGTCAGAACAAAAATCCTTACAGAGAGAGATCTAGAAAGTATCTGTTGCTTCTGTGAGAAGGTTTTTATATCTTCTCTCTCTAAAGCCTTTAGAAACAAACCAACAGTGCAGGTCGATTTTGATAACAGAGCCCTACTTATCTTTCTCCTTTCCAGATAAGAATTATCTGTTCACGCACAGTGGCTGCTCAGACTGCACGAGCAGCTTGCATAGTCACCACAAAGTCACCTGGCCATCACAGCTAGTTTTCTTGAGCTAGCAGTAGGGCAGTTTTGTATTCCGTTACCTGCTATGGTTAGCTTTGTCAGAACTATTCTTTATTGCCATTTCTCAAAATAGGGGTTTTATGGGATTATTAACCTAATCCTGAATAAGATAATGAAAGCCTCTTTTGGGGCATGTGGTTCCTACAGTCCAAAATACATCACTTGAACAGTTTATTGAGATACAGATGCAGCTACAGTGCTGCCTAGAGCTATAAGACTTCTATATTTCTATTTACACAAGTTTTCTCCATTTGTATAGCACAAACATCTTTCAGATAAAGTGAAAGCACTGAAGTATTTCTATGTGTACTTTAGCTATGCTGCAGATAACACGTATGTAATGCAGTACTGAATGTTATTTATGTTTCACTTCTTACTCTTTCTAGGCAGATTTGAGCTGTATCTTTGTCATTGTTATTCTGTTGTATTTGGAACTCCTGAAGTTCTTCAGTTTCCTCTGGGCTTAACTAAGCAAATACAGCGTCAGCTGAAAATTTTGCTGCCTCAAAATTATCTTCTTTAAATTTAGAAATAGCAAGCCCCACTACCAACATTTTCCTCCAGTGAAAACTATTTGTGCTCACTCAAAAGGTGCTGTAGTATGAAATTGTGACTTGAAAAACCTATATAGATGAGTTAATGCTGTATAATGGTCCCAGCACTCAGCAGATAGCACAGTGTCATGAGATTCTCAGCAGATTGCCGGGCAGGTTTGCAGCATGATCGAGAAGCAAAGCAGAGCATGTTTCCTTCTGTCTACACTACAAAGGACTCTGAGCTCTCAAAATGTTTAGCTCTCCAGGGTAGTTTAGTAATGAAGAGAGGAGATTTTGATTCATTACGAGACTCATTTCATAACTGCTTAATTTATTTACTAATCTCCAGAGATATCTTCCAAAGAGCAAAAAAATATGTATTATAATACTATTGTACTTCCCAAAACTGTAAGGTTGTGATACTGCCGTGTCTTTTAGATGTTTCTCAGTCTACCAGCCAGTGTTACTTTAACAGATAGATCAAGTAAACAGTTCAAATAATAAGTATCTTAATTGATGATTTATGGCTTTTTAGATTATCAGGTGGGTTTTCTTACACTTTTTCCTGTGACATTTCACTTGGCAAGCCAGCAATCCTTACTACCTAAAGAAATCATGTTTGGAATAGGCTTCACCACAACAGCCTGTGTAGTAGAGACTGATGCAAAGCAATGTCATAGCTTTTTTGAGGGGGAAAGTTAAGCTTTTCACAATCAGTTTCAATCCTTAATTCTCTCCTCCAGATCTGATGTATGTATTCTTTGTCATCAGTAAATTTTGAAATGTTTTCCCTCCAATAGTCTATTGGGTGCTGTTAACTTCTGATACAGATTTTGTACCTTTGTTTTTTTTATTTAGTTGTAAATTACCTTTCCAAACCTAATGTTAATTCCTGGGGCCTTTCCTTCTCCTGTAATCATAGGCATTATTTAATGGCTTGGCTATTAGGTGTCTATGAACTGTTACATGATGCCTCTTCATCTTGTTCCTTTCTTAAAGCTTGGTCTGTGTCCTGATTTGAATTAGAACTGGATTGACCCTAAACCTTGACAGTCTGTCAATAACTTAAAACATTAGCGTTCATCCTGTAGTCCAGGGAGCCAAAATGGTTTGCTTGTAAAGGAGATACCAGGCACAACAGTCATATATGTTGGCAACTTTTAGTTTCCCATCAATTTTAAGATACAAACTGATCTTAACTAATACAGTTCTGGAAACCTTCAGTTGACGCACATCTGAGAAAAGCTGTTCTCAGGCTCACCACCATGGGTAATTTTGCTCCTTCTGGTCATCTGGCAGGAGCTGCAGATCTCAGACTCTGCAACGGTGTCTTCATCGTGCAATGACAGCCGCCTGTCCCTCCTAAGAAGGGTAGACATGCTTACGTCGTGCAGCTTATCCATGAGCTGGACAAGATCAGTTGCTGGCTAAGAGGAAATAATACATTTCAACATCCAGAACTTGTTTTGTTCATTCTGCTTTCGGTTCGGTTTATTTTGTTTTCATTATAGTTCTGGCCAGGAATAATGGATGAACTGTCAGAGCTGAGAGAATTCTATGACCCAGACACTGTGGAGCTGATGAACTGGATTAAGTAAGAGGATTTTTTCTCTATTTATGTTAAATGCTATTTGTGTAGATCTAATGTTCTTAGTTGTAGCGTTCTCCTCATTTGTCACCGCTCATCAGTGAACTCTGGTGACCCATGGAGATAGTTAAGGAGGAATGGGCTATCAAGAGGTTAGCCTATTAAGGGCTGTGGAGAACAGCTACATGCCAGGTCCCCCACTCTGCTCTGCTCTGGTTCCGTATCCTGGTGCTGTATTGAATGCTCATCAGGGAACCAGTTGATCCCATTTGCTCCCTTAAGTACACAGTTTTCCCACCTGAACGAGGTAAATTTGAAGGCATCAAGCTTCTTCCATCATATTATAGCTACCTCTTTACATGAGTAGACCTTTGTAGTTAAATAATTTTATTTTTATCTCTTCCCCCTAATCTGGTGTCCTTCCCTTCTCAGTTTTATAATTTTACAAAGCTTGGACATACAGTTGTAGGGCTGGAAAATCTGTACTCTACAGTCTGTTTCTTGAGACTTAAAATAATGTAAATTGTTGATACTATAACTAATCCCAACGTGTTTTAAACTGTAAACAAAATATTTGTAATTGAACTTGAACTTGCCATGGCTAAGCATAGGTGCAAAGTCTCATTCAGGGGTATGGCTTAATCATTCCAGCCCCACCTCATCACTTCTGCTTTCTCACAGAGCATAGGAAGGTATTATTTAGATGGAAACAGTTGGAACACTATGTAGAAGATCCAGGTAGGATGTTCTCTGGAGGACTGTGAATTTAAGGGATGTGTTCTCCAATTAACATACAGTGACCACTGAGAACTTCCCAGTTAGGTTCTGAACAGAGATATTCCTGGGTACTGTATTTATTTGGAACTATGACAAAGATCGATTTGTTTTGTTTTTTTTTAAATCAGTTTCTTGTTCTAGAGGAAAATATTCTGAAAGTAAATCTGAATTTACTACATTTAACATTGAAGTATTACCTTGGAGCCCTGAATTGTGTTTTAATATGCAGTGAACTTCAGTGAAACCAGTTGCCCAGCCTATTCTACCCATAGCAACATATTTACACTCCATAATGTTCTATTTCTTTAATCCATAAACTAGAAGAAGTAATTTAGAAGTAAAATACATTACAAGCCTTCACTGACTTATTTTGAAAGCAGGCCATCTTTTTCTCCATCATTTAGAATCTTTGCAGCCATATTGACACATTTTTGTGACTGATGTTTACTAGCTGGTTCCATTTAGCACTACTGTTTTATTAAAAGATGGTAAATGTCTGATAGCTCAGGTCTCCTGTTATATAGAGTTATATATAGATTTATACATAAAATATGCATGTGGAGTTATTCCCAGCCATGAACTGGATTTGACTGGATCCGATGAGAATCATTTTTCATAGGTTCTTAGTGCTGAGAATGCTAAACTGGTGCTTGTCCTCTTTTCATTTTAAGTCATGACAGACAATTACAGAGGGAAATTTTCTACTTAGAATTTATTGTGTTTAGAAATATTATTCCTGTAAAGAAGATTTAATTATCTATGCCTTAAATACAAGTCAACAAAATTTATGGTAAGTTTCTCAAAGTGGGACAGATTTTCTTAAGTTTTGATGTGTAAGAAAAATAATTTACTACACTAACACTTGATAGTTCTGCTGTAGTTAATGATCTGTCAAGGCTGATGTCAGGAACTAATCATTCATTATTAAAACTCAGTATGAGAAGCTCTAATTTGTCATGTATAGCAGTGAATTAGGAATAACTTATCTCTCTTGCAATCTCTCCACAACAAGAAAACCCTTCTATCTGCTTAGATCTAAATGCATATTAACTTGTCCAAATATACAATCTGAATAATAGCCAGCTATTAGTCTGTCCACTGTGAAGTGTCTGCAGATGTATTTTTCACTCTTCCCCTTACTAAAATTACCATAGTGCTTTCAGGAAGATATACTGGTTTATATCCTTACAGTGAAGTTACTGCATAGCATTGTGCTGCGTCTGTCGCAGAGCACAGGTTTTTACATAATAATCTTGCATATCCCAGTCTCTTGCCTTTTCCTACCCACCACCTCCTTTTCTTAGCTTGCTTTTTTTTTTTAAAAAAAAAAAAAAAAAAAAGAGGCCTGCCAGTGACCCAGGGATAGTTCACAGCTGTGTTCCCAAATGGGAGGTATATTAAATTCTTAGTTTTGATCTTTCTCCCTAAGACAACAGGAACAACATGCTCATTTGTGAGATGGGGAAGAATATCAGTAGAATGAGCAAATCAATAGCGTGAACTTCCCTACTCTGTTTACTTCTGGTAAGTGTTTAAGAAGCAATGTCTTCTGCCTTTAAAGGGGAAACCTGTCTAGAACTGTGGAATATTTCATAAGCAGTTACTAAAAACTTCTTAGAAATCTCGGACAACAGCCAAAACAGTGGAAAAGTTAACAAAGACTGAGATTTGGCAGAACAGAATTGTATGTCAGCTGTATTGGAATCAGGTGTGGGGGACAAGCAGGCAAATTTTTATATGAGTGGAAACCCCACAAATTTCCAAAAAAGCTCCTAAGGTTACAAAAATGGAATGACCCATGTTTCAATGGTGGTTCTTTCATTTAGCAATTTATATTACTGGCTATATTTTAATTTCAAGCCAGCTATAAATTGGAACTCTTCACTTTTGCTTGCATGCCTGATTTTCAAGGGTAATCACACTGAAATCAATACATATTCCAGACTTTAAAGGCAATAATACACTTTTTTTCATTATTATTATTATTATTATTGTTCTTAAATTCTTGGGCTTTGTCATGGACTGATTTGTCAGTAAAATTCAGGCATGAAGTTGGTAGTACCTGGGAACTAGGTTTATACCAACTGTGTAGGTGCAGTCCTTTCTGTGAGCAAAAGCTGCATGCGTAAAATTGAGGCTGGGCCTAACCCAAAAGCATCTTGTTGCTCTTTCCTTGTGGCTGTCGTTTTCCATTTTTGCAATTTTCAGTCTTTCCAAACCAGAGGGAAAAAAAAGAACCATGACAGTTTGACTGACTATGCTTTACTACCTATCAGTTGCAGCTAAACCTGTAATCTTTTCATACAGCATTCTGCAAATAAAAAGACTTTCTTTTAAAGAAAGGGGAAAAAAAAATCCAAGATGGCATATTTGAGAACCCCTCCTTTTCGGAATCTCCTTTTCACAAACCCTTTCACTTTGTAGCTTTGTATCACACCCAGGTGCCAGTAAAGGAATAATCTGAGATTTGTCAGATTTTTTCTTTCTGAAAGCTAACTACAGAGTTCAACTCTGGAGGACTTCTAATAGAAATAGACATTTTACTTCTAATGCTGTAACCTATAATTGCAACGTTGGCCATTTCTGTAAGGCTTCTTTAAAACCAACACACAATAATTCCTTAGCAGTTAAAGAGAAAGGATTACTAACAATTCTAGAGTCTGGTCAAGTAGTTCCTGTAAAACCCTTTTATTTTAATGAGTTATTCTTTAGTATTTATGTAACTCTCTAAATTCTTGACTGTAGGCAAAGAAAAGCTTCATACAATGTATTATAGTCCTTAGTTTACCTATTAGTTCAGCTGTAATTAACTTGTTGAAAGCTCAGAGCTTCAAAAATAAATGAGATTATTTGTTCAAAATGCCATCAGGTCTGCTTGGAATGACATTTAAATTATATAATGTAAATCAGTTTGACCTGTAAGTCCTTGTCATTATTTAGTGACATTTCGTACAGAATAGATGGTTTGCAGGTTGGGCAGTGTGGTATGGAGCTTGGCAGAAAGCTATAAAAACAAATTATCCTTTCATTTTATACATCATTTGCTCAGACATTTGTAAAAATTGCTTCGTTTTTCTATAATAGAGAAGTGTCATTCAGTGGTGTGAAGCACGTCGGTGCCTTGCATAGAGACCACAGCAGTTAGTGTCTGGCTCAGGTAGGACTATTAGAGAAAGATGCTTGCATGTAATGTAGAAATCATCCTGAACTTTCTGGTCAGCTGTCGTCGCTCCCTCTGGTGGCTGCTTCAGAAGATAAACGCTCAGGAACGGCCCCCAGCTGAACTTCTCTAAGATGTAATGAAGGAGGGCAGACATTGCATGAAGCTCAGCGTCACCGCAGCTTCCAAGTGTCTGTCCACAGCAGTGGAAGCCACTGCCAGGTTTGTGTGCTTGGCATTGCCGGTAAAGCACGGGAAAAGAGAGCCTCCCGTAGCTCTGGTGGTACCACACGTTGGTCTGGGAACCGTCTGAGCTGGGCCCAGGAAAACACGGACAGTGATGTATCTGAAGGCGTATGATTTTCTAGGACTTCAAACACGTAAATCTGAGTCTCAGGGAAACTTCTGCCTTTGCCTGAAATACCTGATTTCAAACTCCGCCCAGGACCAGGGCACATAAGCCCGTTGTTTGAAAAGCAAGTGAGGGTCCCTAGAGTGCTTTTAAGGTACAGCAAGAGGAGGAGATGCTGGCAGAACTCGTTAATACCTGCTAAAGAATGCACTAAGCTGTATTTCACCCCTTCTGGGCAAGTGCAAACGCTGTTAGAAAGAAGGGGAGGAATTGAGCCCTGCATCTTCTACATTTCTGACAAGCGTTTTAACCGGTAGCGTATGGGAAAAGGGCACCATCACCATTTCCTCTAGCTTGCTTCTGTAAGAAGAGAGGCTGTAGGCTGTTTCTCGGCGACAATTTTTTGTTTTGTTTTCTTGTGGCTTTGCCTTTGATACTTGTAGTTTTGGGGTTTTTTAAGGAAGTTTGATTTTGCACGTTTGCATTATATTGGGCTCTTCAGGAATCAGGGGTGCAGGATTGCCTTGATGAGGCCGAGTCAGGAGAGAAGTACTGCAGAGCTTTACCCGATCTGGACTCATCTTGAGCAAACACAGAACCAGGCTTTTCAGCCCAGGCATAAACACAGATGCATGTTGAAGGTGCTTCGAGAATCATCGTTTTCCTTTAGGTGTCTAAGCTCTACCAAGGCCCTCTGTGAGTCTTGTCCACGTTCTTTTCAGCTTAGTCTAAAGAATGTGCTTTCCTGCAGATTGAGGGGTGACTCCTAGCTGACAGCCTGTGAGGGCTGTTACATTTGCATAATATTAATTTCTAAGACAAATTCGTTTCTTTTAATGAAACATTTACTTCATGACACTTGTGGCTTTGAATATTTTAAGTAAAAAAAAATTTCAAAGAGATTAAATATTTTCAGACTTCAAAATGAAACTGGTCGATATAAACTTCTGAAAAACTAGTCTATCAGTAAAGTTAAACTGGCCTATTAAAAATACTATCTCTGTCCTTCCTATATGAGATTAACATACCAGCACAAGAATTTTTAGGAAGGATTTTTAATTATTAAATCATTTGCTAAGTATAATCTCTTGAAAGGCGATAGTAATACTTATCTCTTAACATTTCCAAGCCGATCATGGAGCTTAAGGAAGACGGAATATATAGCTGCAGTTTCAAAAGCTCCCTAAAGTGCACCCCGAAGTGTCACAGTTCCTTGACTACTGGAGGTGCCATATGTGCACGTGTGTGGATGCTGGGCAACTATTCACAGTCCTTTCTAATTTCATTTTACTTGTTTTAACATATGCTTCTTTCTGTTATTTCAGTCTTCATAGAACTTTTCATGGTTGTAAGCCTACTAAGTGATAGAAAACGCTTTGACCGTTTTTAATTAGCCTAATTAGGGTACTCTCTTGCCTGGCATTTTTACTTAAGCTTTTTCCTTTTTTACTTAAGCCTTTTCCTATGCCCTTCTATTGTGTCTTTACGTATATTTTAGATTGTAAACTTCTCGGAGGGAAGGTGAGCAAAAAATCATTCTTTCATTACAGATATTCAAACGGTCCTGAGATACCAAGACTCTTACGTAGATAACAATTCTAGACATTGGCTTTGAATTTCAGATGAGATCATGGTACCAGTAACTGGCAGCATTTCCATCTGGCATCTTCTGCATTCCCCCAGCCCCTCTTTTTGCAACTAGGGTGGCTGTTTTCACCATTTCTCTCCCACGGTTGTCAGAAAAGGAGAATTAATGTCCCACATGGCAAAGTTTCATTCCGTGTGACTGGTGAATACCAGGAAAGTAACAAGTTTTAGCATTCAGATTAAATAGCCCATTTTATATAGAATACCTTATATATCAGACACAGATCTAAGTCACAAGTTTCTTGAACTATTCAAAGAATTAGGACATAGAAATTTACAAATATTGAGAGGCTATATGAACCCAAGAAGTATATGAAATATGAAAGTAGTTTGAAATTTTCAGGATTATGTTTTCCGTAAATTTCCTTACAGCACATAGTAATTTTTTTATTTGCAGTTAGAGACTACTGTTGTGATTTGTCCACTTCATATTTGAAGAAAACACAGTTGCTTGGACAGTTTGCTCTCTGAATAGAGGAGAGGCAGAAAAATACTTTTTCAGTCTTTTTTTTCCTTCTGATCTGTAACAAGCAATGCAAAGATGCCCCTATGGAGACTTCCTCAGACTTATCAACATTTGTTTAGGTCAAACACTCCAAACACAGCAGTGTTTGCTGGGAGCATGCAGCTATTAGCAGGAGTCAAACTGTGCACTGGACGGACCTTAACTAATCATCCCCATTATGAGGATAAGAATCTGAGAGAGAGAACGAAACAGGTAAGAGTATGCTCATTGTTTAAGCTAATTCATACCCGTATCAGTGGCTTCATTCCAGAAAACACATGCAGTCTCTAATGGCCGTTGCAAATGACATCACATGCTTTACTCATCAAACTAACTTACTTTCAGATACAGGTCCAGAACTTAACTTATTCTGTGAAGCTCCTAGTTAGTACTTTGGGCATCTGCTCACTCACTTCTGGCAGGTGAATAACTAGTACCTAGGTACTCGAGCTACTTCTGAGCGAACTGGTTTGGGTGCTGCTGGTATTAATAGATTGTGCTGCTCAGCTGGGCTCTTAAACCCACACGGAGCGTTTCCTGATTTGCCTGATAATCCCTTCAGTTCCCAGAATAGCACCTAACATTGTATATAGAAACTACCTTGAGAAACTCCACAAAAAGCTGGGGAGATTGTTTTAAACTATCCTTTGATATAATTTAAACATTCTGGAAGTTTTACAGGCATCTACCAAGGCCCTGCTGCAGACAGCAGCACCACTGGGTGTTTTTGTTAGCAGCAGCAGTACTGTTGTGCACCATAGTAGCCATAACATGGAAATTCTAAGTGGCTACTGGATAAAGGTGTTGGGGTTTTTTAAAATACTTAATCCAGATCACATGGACTATCAATCTGAATTCTTCCTCTGGTTCAGGAGAAAGGAATCATGAAAGAGCAAACAAAGAAATAGCAGTAATGCATCTTACAGCTTAGTTTTGTTCTGTAGATTTATCAGATCTATGCCAAGAGATCTCCTGAAGATGTTTACAGAATACTGCGATCCTTTGGCACAGACTACGTGATCCTAGAAGACAGCATTTGTTATGAAAGAAGACACAGCAGAGGCTGTCGGTTACGTGACTTACTTGATATAGCTAATGGCCATGTAAGTATTAGATACAAGATTTATACAGAAAATACATTTTGCTTAACTTCTTTTTGAAATACAATTACGATTTCAAGTAGCTTAGGTTACGTCCACTTCATCATGAGTGAGAAGTAAAAATCTGAGGAAGCCTTTAGGCATTCCTAAAATTGCCAAATTGAACCCTGCTTGCTTTTAATGGTATTTGATAATAAAAGAAGGAGGCATTCAGCCTGAGCAAAATAAATCACTTCCTGATGAGCTCTGCGTTAACGATACACCCTTTCCCAGTGTAAATCACTTCATAGCTCCATTCCCTCGGGACTGGTGGATGGAACCACAGCAGCCCGCGTAACCCAAAGCAGATGGGTACCTCTGACAAGCCAGCTTTATCCATAATAGAGATGATGCTATTGGTCTTGTTATTTAAAGGTTATTTTCTTCCTCCTCCTCGTTTCATACAGTCACTGTTAACAAATCTGGCCAGCCTGTCCCTCTGAAGGTATCATTGAGGTTGTTCTTAGCTTCTTGTTATTGCCTGCAACTGTGAATTGGCTAAAGGTATTTCACAAGTCTGTTCCATTTCATTACAGGTCATGGACGGTTTGGGAGAGAACGAACCTGATTTGAAACCTTCGTTGTATCCTCGCTTCTGCGAGGAAATTAAAAAAAACCTGCCTTCCTATAGCACACACTTCACTAGAGTGTTTCAGAACAAAACATTCCATGTTTACAAACTTGCTAAGCATAAATAACATTTCCAACTATGGCTTCAGGTTCCGTATTTTAATGCTAGGACCCACGTTAGAAAATGCAGAAGTTTACAAACATGTTACATTTGTAAGACATGTTACATTGATGGCTTCTTGTTTAATTACTGTGATTCTGATTTTTTTTTTTTAGACAGTTTCGATAACATTCTTGGTGTTGCCAGAATTCTCATAGATTCATGCATAAATGCTAGCAGGGACCATTTGGATTATAAAGTCTGACCTGAATATCTAGGCTATAGGTGTTTTCCAGTTCTGACTGGAAGACACCCGAAACGAGCAGCCTGCGTGAGCGCTGCAGAAGAGCCAGCCTGGGGAGCGCCGTTCTGCTCAGCAGTTTGGATTTTTCCTATAAAACGACAGCAACTCAATGAAAGCAGGCCATGCTGCTCCTGTACTGAGTATGCATTATCCGTGTGAATCCTGAAAATAGCCACAGAAATTAAGTTTCGTCTTAAAAGCTGATCCTCTTTGACAGGTCCTTGTGCTCTTTCAGTGCCTCTTTTTTGGATTTTGGGGAATGTATGCGGATACGAGTTTCCAAGCCTGTGAGTGTGATTGCAGCATCAGCGAGTGCAGAATTAGCAAATGAGTTTGAAGAGTGAGACTTCAATCATTGCCAAGCATTTTTAGTGATACAGAAAACTACTGTTTTATAATGTTAAGCATTTAATGATGGAGTGTTAGGTATTTCTCATGAGAATAAAGGTTGGAGCATGCCTGATACATGTTGCATGTTTGTATCCTTGTAAAATGCTCAGAACAAACAAAAACCCAAATTTCTCAGTTTGGATTCTCACAACACTGTTTTCTGTATTTGCTCTCTGAACTACAGGGGATCCTTTTTCTCCCTTGTGGATTCCAGTAGCAAACCAAAATTGAACACTGCCAACCCTACAAAAGAAAAATTAGTCCCCAAAATCAGCAGGAAACTTAGGTATTTAAAATACGTTCAGGTGTCAGAACTGTATTTCAGACACAAAGCTATGTATTGTAGCACAAAATCATTGTGCCCTCGCTCTTTCTCCTAAAGAATCGACTACAGTAATTGTAAATTGACTTGGAAGGTGAAGTGAAAACAGGCCTCAATCCTGAGAATTTTGTGATTTGTTTGTACCCTTTGTCTTTTTGCCGGCTAGAACTTTGTGAATTGTATTGACTTTCTAAATGCTATGTAGATAACACATGACTTTTGCTGTGTTTTAGCACTGCTTTGGTTTTATATTGAAATTAGAGATTGCATCTGATTGAAATTCTAACTAACAGTACTCCAACTTTAATTAGACATCCACTAGGGTCGTTTGTTTTTTACAAAAAACAGAATTGTAATAATCAAGTGCCTCTAGGCCAATGTTGAATTAACATTTGAACACCTATAAGAGTGTTTGTGGCCTGTGCAAATAACTCAGTTATAAAAATTACCACTGCAATTAATTTCTAACGATGGGAAACTGAAAGTGCTACTGATAGCAAACTCCACATTTAATTTAATCAAGATGTAATGAGATTAGCTTTCACAACTGAGCTGTGTTCAGCACCAAATGATTTAAATGTTTTCCCTTTTCGGTTGTACTAAGGTGAAGTACTAAGAGATGGAGATGGTTTTGTCACATGCTCAGACAATTTTATACTCAGTAGATACTCATCAAACAATGTTCAACATCCTTCTCCTCTTTCACGCTAACGCAAAAGGAAGGAGTGCTTTAATCGGGCACTATTTAAATCATTGACAGTAGCTGGGTCGTTAAACTGAGCAGCTGGAATTCCTGAGTAATTTCTAGCCTGTATCCCTTAATGAGGTTGGAGACCGCTGCAGTTTAACATAATACAACAATAAAACATTTTAATCAGTATTAAAACTTTAATTAGGCCTGTAACGATGCACGCCTGTTCTTTCTGAAAGCACGGGTCAGTGAATTCCTCAATGAGTGCCTTGCAGTAATTGAAAACAAGCACACGTAAGGTGAAGTCATTCTGGGCTGTATTGTCTTATTTTAAAATGTGGTTGTATCTTTCTTTAAAGGTGCAGTAACTTCCCTCTGACTGAAATGAGAGACGCCAAGCTCCAGCGGTACTCTGGCTTTTTCAGAATTTGCTTGTAGGTAACAGCTGAGAGTAAGAAGCCCTGACTGTAACAGTAATTATTTTTAAATAGACTTTTTTGAAAAATACCATCTCTAATGTTGCCAGAGGAGAAGTTTGACCTTTTTGTAGAAATTGGCAGGTACAAATTTTTTTGTTTGCTTAGTTGGTTTCGTTGGGTTTGTTTTATTTTTTAAACAAAATAGACCCCAAGCTACCAGGGATCCTGGGAAAGGAGAGAAACCAGCGGCTGCCACAGTCCAGAACTGCCACAGGAATGTAGCTGCTTCTTGCAACACAAACAGCCCCCAAAGTAGCACACCAGAAATTTGAAGTATTAGGAAGTATTTTGGAGATTGCTTAATTCTTGCAGTTCACAGTCTTTAAAGCCCAGGTAGCTTGTGACACTTGTAAACAATTCCAGCAGTTCCTGTATCAGGAAGATGTAACGCTCAAGGGCAGGGCGTATTTCTGTGACTATGTACTACGGCAGTTAGGAAACCAGTCTCCTTAAAACAGTAAAACAGAAAACACCAAGAAACAAAACCACTTACCAGCTCAGAGGAAAGCACCACAGCGCAGCACTGGGAGAGAGGGAGCAGCTGCTTCTCGAGCCCTCGTTTAAAGGCTTGCCCACCAGAGCAGAGCATGCTGGGGAAGCTGGAGCAGCGTGGTGGGCTGCCCTTCTGCTGCCAAGAGGTGGGGTGGAGGAGTCTGAGACTTCTGGGAGGTAGGTGGTGTGTTAATTGTCTGGTAATTATTTTCTCTACTACTCGTGTCTTGCTGTGCTCTGTATTCACTGCATTAAAAATGTGCAATTTAAAAAAAAATAACTGTAGCTATTGCTGAACTACGTCATCCTGATGCACCTTATCTCCAAGTGGTTGCTGTGGCGTCACTGGTTGGGTGTGACCTGCCCCCGGGCACAGCCAAGAGGTGGGGTGGAGCAGCAAAGGCACGCACAGCCAGCGCTGCGAGCGGCACCAGCGCGACGTCGGGTGCGCCTTACCCGTCGTCTGCGAGGACTTGTGAGCTGCGCGTTGTCAGGGGCAGCGGGGCACGAATCACTTCTCTCAGAGCGCGGAGATGTGATGTCACCGAGTAGCCGGAGCGTTTGCGGGGGAGAACAGCCTTTGAGATCCATAAGTGTGTTTTCATTTCTTGTTGCAGTGTTCTGCCGGTGAGATCTAACACTTATTTTATAAAATGTTGTTGTAAAGAGATGTAATGACTATTGTATACTAAATAAATAGTGTCATTTGAAAAGCACCGTTCTGGCTGGTTTTGTGTTGGGACGGACTGAGAACGCTGCAGCTTTGCCGTGGTTTTCAGCAGGAAGTTTTGACCTTTCTCAAGCTTATTACATTGCACGTATCACTGACTTTTTGAATCATCTTTCTGTTTTAACAGCTTGGTGGACTTCTCTGTAACACGTCAAGGGTGTATTAGCCATTATTTTTACCAGCCATCATCCAGTACGCTTTAGCAAGGTCAGTAGACTCCATTTATGTGAATATAATTTGCTCTGACCAGTGGGGATCTGCTCGTTTCCACACTGTAGCTCCAGCTTTAGCATTTTTATTCAATGAAAAGAAATATGCATTCCTTGGGAGAGAAAAACTACCTGTATCACGTGTTCCATTTGACTTGTCCTGCTTCTAGAAGTCTGGGCACCGTTGTGGCAGGGGGAAGTGGGATGTGTGGAGCTGTGCAAAGAGCTGCCAGAGGAGGGTCTTCTTCTCAGTTGTGGTGCTTCAGTGCAGTCACAGCTTGTGTGTGTGTTACTATGCTTAAAGTGAGTTTTGTCACTGATGTTAATTAGGTACAGACAGGACTTCTGTAAGATTAATTAATGGAATGTGGTCATACCATGGTATGCTTGCACGGAGGGGATTCTGGGTTCCAGAGAACCAGGTTTCTCAAAACCTCCTCATTCAGCAAGTTACCAATAGTGTAGTGCAAGCTGTTGAAAGCTTTTTGGCATTTCTGTAGTGATGAAAATGCTCAACTTTCTTCTGCTCACCTACTCCTGCTCCTTTTGCAGCTGTGGTTTCCCTTCTAAACCTGCTGGTACTAGCCAGTAGGTCAGGCCTAGAGACAATCAGCTTTCACAGGGCTTGGTTACATGTTAGATACTTGGAACGGTTTTGAAAAGGAGAAAACCACCGAGATTAATGTTGTTGACAGGCAGCAGATTAAATACTAATACCCACATGATCATTTATATTTCAGACCTTTACAAATATTTTATACTAAATAAAATGTTCTTACTACATGTTTAAAGTCTGTAAAGAACATGGAAGAAGATTAATAAAAGTACCAGATTACTGAAAATCCTACTACCTAGGGACCCGGGCGTTCTTTTTGATTCCATTTATGTCCTTCTCCCCTCACCCAGTGCAAAGCTGTCTGGTGCCAGGCCAGCTGCTCCCGCTCCGGAGCGATGGCACCGCTATCCTGTGACAAGCTTCTTGCGACAGGTACTGAAATAGCTGTTTGTCTCTGAGCACATGCAGAACAAGTGAAGATCGTATTTCAGAAATTGCACAGTAATTAAAAGATGTAAATTAAGTGAACTGATTAGTAATGCCTAGAAAGAGGAAAGGTAGGTTTTAATAGGGCACAACAGCTGCAAATGAGTACGGCCTCTTACTGCTATTGCATCTACACAAGTTGCTGCAGCAGTGTTAAAGTGTTTTCTGGCCTTTTGTTTCATCCTGGATACGCTGTAAAACATGTGGCTAACTGCAAGCGCACCAGCAGCTCCCAGGGTGCGGTTGTTACTTGTCTTTATGTTTGGTTACGAATTAGTGCCACAGCTTAACAGAGGAAGGAGCAGCTGTAGCGCAGCAGCTTCTGCAAGGCTTCTACCCGTCCTGGGTGGGACTGGTCATAGCAGACATCTCAACCTCAGCAAGTCTGCAGCTGTGCCTGCTCCTGCTGCAGGCCCCCTGTGCCTGGCCTCCTTTTACCCAGTGACCAGTTCAGTACTTCACAGATGGAGTAAGAGCTTCAACAACTGGCACGGAGACCTCCATGTCCCAGAATACTCTTCTCAGGATATTAGGGCATGTTCCAGGGAAGCTCCGAGTTAAATTTTTTGCAGGTGTGATTGGTCTAACCGTGCCACACTTAGAACCAAGGAGCCTGGCCCCCCTGCTGATTGCATTTTGTTACCAACCTGTGGGAATGAATTAAGATCACAGGCTGGGGAGGAAAAGGAAGGAAAATAACTGGAGTGTTTAGAGATGTATTAGTGTCTTGCAGTTTGTCTTGTCCGTCCAGCCTGGAGATCTTTTGACCATCAGCCTTCTGTGCCGGTAGCGGTGTCTATGGCACGCTGTGAGTGTTGAGGATCACAGCGCGCATCCTGAGCGTCAGCTGCTTCTCAGCCTAAAATCCCGGAACAGGGAATAACCCTCAGGGCAACACAACTTGAGTAACTCTATTGAATGTAAAGTTAAGGATTTCTTCCTCAGACTCTGTTTCAAAACCCACAGCCCTGCTGTGTGCAAAAAAGCACTTGGATATCTGAGAAAAGTACTGGCCTGTGGCCCCAGCTGCAGCCCTGGGGAGAACGCGGAAACGGTAACAGGTCCTTGGCGTGTAACTAGCGCCCGAGTCCACTCATCAGCTGGAACCAACTGCTGCTTCCCTTGGCTGTCAGACAGAACCTCCTGCACGACTCGCGGCTGTGGAAGTATCTGATCAAAGCTGAGAGAGAAATAATTCAACAGAGTCCAAGCTTCAGTCAATCTTAAAACATAAGCGAGGAAGAGACATCATATACAGAAGGTTTATTTATTATTTAGATGGTGCCTTAGACGTGCATGACACTTTACAAGCAAACAGAGACAGTCCTCGGCCCAAGAAGCTTACGCACCAAACCAGCCAAAATGACAGCACATCCATAGTTACAGGAAGAACAGACCAAATTATGTACGCAGACAAAATCACTGCTGTTTGGGGAAGGAACAGGATTTTGTGCATAATGTATATTTACTTAATTTTCCATATCCTGTTTGTGACTCCTATGATCATGAAACACAGAAGCTGATGTACCTGACCTGTGAACGCTGCAAGATATTTCAGCCTGTGTTTCCTCACTGGCAAATGGATCAGTAGAATTACGAAATCAGAGACTATTTACCATCTGTGAAACAGAAGGACTAGGCATGGGAGAAAATGGCACTGAGCTGTTCCAGATGGAACTGCCACATCGTCTGCTGCGTGCAACCATTACTGCATCGTGTGCCCAAGGTTTTCCAAAGTGTGTCACAAATGCACACAGGAACAAAATACCATGTCAACATGTCTCATTGGGGAACTGTGCAAGTTAATCCAGCCTGCAGACTGCACTGACCTATTTGTGTATATTTTTAGTGTATACATATAAAAATAAAAGCCAGGCCTCGAAAACAAGCTACTGATGCAACTGCAAGCAAAGCAGTTTTCCTGTCTTTTACAATACATTGGCGTGTGCTTTATTTGAAACAGATTAAATTATCTTAGCTGACAAAATATCATATAGATTCTAAGATCATATATAATTTACAAATTTATTGCTGTTTCTTTATATATAAAGATCGTGTTCTTGCTGCACTTTATTCTATTCATACATACAAGTGATGTCAATTGAAGAAAAAAATAGCAAAATTAATTTTATGGAGCCTTCCCCAAATATTGTGAAGTTAAAGAAAAAAACAATCCAGGATACTAGCTGGACACTAAAGTGTCTGAAAAAGGGACTGGTAATTTACAGCATAATATTCCACCCACCACAACCGCTGTTAGTTTTACCCTAAAAGAAAGGTCAGCTTTACCTGGAAACAGTACAGAGCATGCTCTGGGCACCGCCTTAGCTTATGCACGCGGGATCTATCAGAGAGTCCTTTATTACCTTAGTGACAAAAAAAAAACCAACCTATTTATTTCTTAAACACAGTCTGTGAATGACTTAAGTACATCAAGTTCTATCCTCATCCTTTCCAGTAAGTTTCTATCCCAAAACATAGATGTCCAGAATGTCCCGGGAGTAGCTCAGCTCCTACTACTAACTTCTTCAATTAGATGCAGTGTGCTCATTAGTGGGAAGCTGACCACCTAGAGTAACAGGAAAAAAAAAACCCAGGAGGCGGGGAGGGGGCTGAGGACAGTACCTAGCAGGAACATGAAAAACTGTCCTTCACCCTTGCTTCCAAAACTCGGAAAATAACTTGGAATCTACAGGTCTTCTGCATCTCTATGTGAGTACAGTTCACTTAGCTTCTCAAACTTTGGTCCCCACTCTTTGATGTCCTCATACACTACGCCCTCATCCAGTGCCGAGGAGCTCAGCGTACTCAGACTGCTAGCGACCGAGCACCCTCCTTCCGTGCAAAACACCCGCAGTGAGTCCTGGGGCATGGCCTGGGGATGGCAGTCGGCATCTCTGACAACAGCTGACAGGTACTGACCAAAGTCTGCGCGAGTACAAGCATCTCCCGGAGTCGCTGGCATTTTGGTCGGCTCCGCCATGCTTGGGCACGTGGCACTGAAGAAACTCTTCAGTTTTGCTGGTTTCTCTCTCTTCCGGTAGAGCGAGTAGGCTGGGCTGGTTTGCAGGGACACCTGCAGTTCGGCCATGTTGTACGCGTCCTGGTGTGAGAAAGCATGCATGTGAAAGTTAGGTTCTCTATAGGTCCCAACAGTTCACATTCTAGTGGAAATAAAGAAGGAGCAATGCTGAGGCGGTCTGTTTGACGTGAACACATGAAGGATTGCCTTGTTAACAACTCTGCCAACCACGATGCGCCTACAAAAGCCAAAACCCACTGAGCAGATGGGAGTGAATGTGGAGGAACCTGTGCAGCCTGCACTGCTACAGTTAGGTTCAAAATCAAGACTGATTTCATATTAGAAGCTAAATAAATATCACAGAAATGTCCCAGATTTTATTCTGAAATTCAGATTGAATATTTTAGCATCATTAAATACTGATACCGAGTCTGCCAACAAAGGTGAGAAAGGATACTCACAAATAGCATGTTAAATATTTCAGCATTAGCAGTAGAAACATCTGCGATTTCTGTTAATATTTTATCAGTCTGTGGCAGAAGGGCTCGTTACGTTCTATGGAAGTGGCGTGGCTGTAAAAGCCAAGTACCTACCTATTACAAAAAAGACAATAAAAGAATTCCTTTCTAGTGCAAAGCAGTTGATGCTGCCTGGTAAGTGTGCTGCAGCGCCTCAAGTGCAACTTTTGTCACTAAACTACCGGTACCCTGCACGTTAACTGCATTAGCTGATCAGAACCTCCATGGCAGCTGAAAGAAAGAACAGTCTTGTCCTACAGTATCCTTCACCTTCCTACATCCCAAAGGTTGTGCCTCTGGACTTACCCACAGGCCAAAGAAGAATGTCGACAGGCTGCGTGGGACAGAATTCATTAGAGCAAACCCATAATAATCAGTATGGCTCATGCCATCCGTCTGGATAGTCGCCATCAGTGACAGAGCTGTCAAATCGGCACTTTCCTCCTAAGGATTACCTTTATTCTCTCACATGCTGAACCCTGCATAGCCATTTTCTATGAGATTAACTGAGGCAATCCTGGGGAGCTTTGCTGAATTTCAATCAGAGACACAACTGTTTCAAATAAAGAAAACCACCTGCGATCAAGAAGCCTTGTAAGTGGCAAGACGGGGGTTTGGGACAGGCCTGTAACATCGGAGAGCTGCTTATTTCCATTCACCCAGAGACTAAGTAGTGTTAGTGATGAACAACGTGACGCCTGCAGCCTCGCTCAGGCATGTTCTCAGAAGCGCACGCTACCGTGTGATCCCGCTACGAGCGCTTCCCAACAGCGTGGCCACCAGTGCGATCAATAAAACACGGCAGCTCCCCATCATATGAAATTTAAATGGGAGTTTCTCCAAATACAGATTTGAGGATCTTGCCCTCAGTGAACTGGGCGATATCAAAATCGGCCTTCGCTGCTATTAGCTGTTCATTAAAACGACACATTTTTTCTGATTATGCCCCATTCTTGGTTGGCAGGCTACAGCCCCCGGCCGATCCTTGCCTCTAGCCTCAAAGCTGGCTTCTAACAACACCTGGTGTTTAGAAGCGTTAAGTGTGTACTCAGCAGCGCACTCGTCTACTACAATTTTTATGAACTCCTGATTTCTCTACGGGATAGTTTTATTTATTCCAGGTGCAGAAACTCCTTAGTCAGACAGCCTCTTGTCCCCTGCTAACATTACAAAGACTCTTGTCCAAGCGCCCTCGTGATCCTTTTGTTAAGGTATTAAGGTATTGTCATTCTGGCTATTTTGAGTTTTTAAAATCTAGACAAACAATTAGGTATTAAAAAGAATACTAGAAATTTTTAGCTGCAATCCCAGCAACTGTAAAACTTGAGTAATTCAGGAACAGTCACAGACCCCGTAGAGGCTTCACTCCAGGCAGCACTTCAGACAAAGTAATAGCCTCAGACGACGATCATCAAGTCACCAATTTGATTCCACTGCTCAAAATATGGGGTGTATTTTAAGAACTCTCCAAAAGTAATTAAATATGTCCTACAGTAACTGTGGATTTCCTCAATCTATAGACCTTCTGGGTGTAAAACTGCAAAGTATTGCGGAGGAAGTTAATCTGATTAAGGAAAACATTAAGGATTTATGCACAGAGCTGTCTACGTTATCCCATGGATACGTCCCTGTATTTATGACGTTCACACTAATTCACTAAAAATTAAGGATACTCTACAAGTAAGAATATTTTCCCAGGTGGCTTTGTAAAACACCTCTGTGTTTTGTAACTAAAAGATCTGGAAGATATTTGGAATTTTGGGACAGGCCACATTTAATATATTTTTTTAAATCACTGGCTTTTTTCGAGCTATCCCACTAGTGCCCTGACTGCTCTTTCCTCTGCAGTCACACCACCCATTGAATCTGTGAAACTCACAGTTTAAAGGTGGCAGTGAAGTTCCTTACCTTTTATAAACACCTGTGGGGCTGCAAATAATCTAGTTAAAGTCTTCATCTAGAATATCTGCAATTTTCTTTCAAAGTTCTGTCTTACACTGACAAGTGGAAACCCTTCAAACGGCCAGCAGAAACATTACTATTACCTGACTGGGTTACAATCTGGCCTGTCCCAGTAGAAGCACAGCTTGTGTTCACTAGTGTCAGTCTCTCCAAAGCAGAAAAATGCAGCAAGGTTCTTCCTCAGCCACCATGTGCTTTAGGGCTTACAAGGAACAACCGTAGCACCTCGCTTTCTTCGTGAGTTTGAATCACTGCTGTTACGAACAGTCTCCAGAAAGAGACTGTCCATAAAGAACAGTTCACGTCAGGCTCTTTCAAGCCCTCAGTGCTACAGCAGCAATTACCACTGAGAACCTCAGCAGCTCCAAAGCCATGACACCAAAACCATCAGCTGTTAGTTCTTTACTGCTAAACTCACTCTACAAGCATTTTTTAACAGGCACATAAGAACACGTCCTTTATGACAAATTAAAAATTGATAGGCACTTATCTCCACTTAAGAGACACGCACCCTTGGGTACACAACCTTGCAAATAATTCATCTGCCAACTGCAGTCATGAATCAGCAGAACAGAGGCTGAGGTCCTCAGTTATAAAGGAAAAGCATCAAGTATCTTTTTATCGGCACGGCGAGCCACCAGTCCCCTCTTGATTGCAACGTAACACACTGATCCTTACTTCATCTTGCTCCCCACCGCCTTCTTCATTGTAGTTGAGGATATTTTCTCTGACGTCCTCCAGATCCTCATGATGTGCAGATACGTGGTAAACTCCTCCGTTCAGACCTTTACGAGTCTTCCAGCGAGTCCACAAGAATACAGCACTGAACAGAGCTGTGCAAACACACAGGAGCAAAACACAACGTCATTCAGAAACAACTAACCCGTACCTAGACAGGAGTGCTGCAGGACGGCTGTTCTGCACGAGTGCCGCAGCACCAGCGTGTGGGCAGAGCCAGCAAGGCTCTAGCTTTGTGTTTTGCAGCAAACATTTGAGTTTTGCACTCTTCGATGTAGTTACAACATCGAATAGAGAAGAAAAGGCCTTTAAAGGGCATTTTAAAATATCCTTTGAAGTACAACTTTGAAGTTGTTAAAGAACCAAATGACCCAAGAGGTGTTCAGAGACCTATTTACTGTATTGGGGTAAACTTGGTAAGAGCCACGTACACAGAGGGGTAGCACTGAGGTAACAACGTGGTGACAGTTAACAGATACACGGAAATGAAGCACAGGATGACATGAGACAAAAGAGGAAATTACATTTTACTAGGGAAAAAAAAAAAACAGGCACATTTTGCCTTAGCATCCATGAATTTAAACATTTTTCTTAAATGCTTAGGTTCATTTTGCACACTGACAGTTGTAAAGCTTCAGCACCAGATACTGAACATTACGTAAATAGAATCTTGTGTGTACCACTGTGTTACCAACTCCATAAAAACTGATAAAAGCTCACAGTACGACCTCAAACCACTGGATACTATAAACTAACAATGCAGTGAATTAAAGAGACTAGAACGGCTTACAGAGTCCTCTACACGGCGCAGTGCGGTTCTGTGGAGCAGCACCTAGATGACCTTGGGACTGAAACTGGTGTACGTGGAGGTCTGTGCCCTGCTCTGTGTAGCTACACCCTTCAAGCTGGATCAATGCATTTGAGATGTGCATTTACCTCTTCCTCCTCATCCCCACCTCCTTAGCAGAATGTGTCACACAGAGTTTCACACATGGTAACTTTTTGGCAGTTGTTCTTATCTGAGCTGCTTTTGAGATACTCAAGAAGCCTTCTAATGTTCGACATCTCTCCCATTCTTCTACTGTGACCACCAGTAGAAAGCCAATAGGTAAGATGAATATATAGCCTGTGTTCCAAGAGTGTAAACCATAAGTACCCCCACCAAAGGGGGGGTACTTCTTCCATACAGATACCAACAGTGTAAGCTCCTGAGCTGTCATTAAACAGTGCATCGTGACCAGCATTCTCTGAAGTTTATTGTTTCTTTGAGCCATAGCGTTAGTGCTCGGGCAGCTGCAGGCTCCCAAGTGTCACCGTGTTCCGTATTTAACTGAACAAAATGAGCTGAAGTCCCCTGCTGGCAGGGACAGGGGATGGGGGAAGGTTCACATGATATCGATCCAAAGTTAAGCCACCCAGGCATTAATTTACTTGCAAAACAGATCCACATTTGAATTTAAAAGATGTAATCAGATGTCAGAAAAGCAGCTTTTCTCATCTATTGGAAACTTGTAAATTTACAACTAAAGTTGCATGAATTAATCACTTTTAGGTGCATTACAACTTTCTAGAGACTAAGAGAAAGGGCATCTGAAATCTAGAGAACACGGAATTTTATTAAAAATTCTCCTAACAGAAGTTACAGTTGTGTGATAATACCATTGTTAACCATATCGAGGAAAACTTTCACAGCAATGCACACCACTTGGTGAAAAACAATGGTTTCTTACTCATAATTTAGACCTGAAAGACTAGCAGGATTATTAGGTAGAAGATACTGGTTTTTTCAGTCAAGTTCAGTCAAGCACAGGCAGCAGCACAAGGTCAGCTCACAATAAAGCTGCTCTGACACAGCAAGAAAACTCCTCTTTTAACATAATGATCTATTATCAGCCTCAACTCCCCGGGATTCCAGAAGCTGTCAAACCAGTTCGCTTCCCCTTATTTGCTGCTTGTATCTGCACAGCAAACAGCATCTAGCAGAGCAGGGGAAAGCGATGGTATTTCAGGCAGCTACACAGATGGATTCAAAACAGCCCACAATAAACTTTCATACTCTCGCTACAACTTCGGAATGAAACTTGACACTGCAAGCCAGGAGAAAAATCCGGGCAAACTTTAATGAAATGTGAATAAACAAGGACACAAAGATGTGATCCTCACTAGTGAGATCCTTCTCTCTCCTTCCTCTTCTTTTTGAGGCCCAACGCCTAAGCCTGCAAATGGCTGAGGAAGCCAACAGCAACTCTTAGGAGTTGTGACACAACCAGTAAGACGCAAGAGACTGCTCCTGTCTGACCACGTGTATTCTATCAGACAGTGCGTCTTTCCTAGACTGAAAAATCTGTTTCATGCTCAGTAGTATTTTATACAATGCTTATCTGGCAGCAATTCCCACTTTTCCTGTTAAATTGAATTTGCTTCCAATTATGCATCTGAACAGTTCCTTAGCAATGAAGTAAAAATGTGCAGAAAATAAAACTGCAAAGACTGCCCACAGCTCACAAATGCTGATTCGCTTCACAACGTATGCACATAGGGATGAAAAATAAGTTACTGATGGAGCTGAGACCACAGCAAAGAAATGAAGGCAGAGTCAAGACTCCATTAGGACACAGTTTTTCTGCAGGAGGATGAGATGACAACTATTCAGGACAAGATGGACAAAAGAGTTCACCAAAGGTAATACATGACGTAGTTGCCGTAACTACCTAACAGCGCCAAAAAGCAAACGCAGATGGCAAACATGGAACTAAAGCTCAGGCCTGTATCCTTGTGAAAGATCGCCAGTGTGATTTCACAGTTACGTCCAGTATAGCCATCGGGGCAGTGACATTGGAACTTGGTTGGTGACTGCGAGATGCAGGTACCATAGTTACAGGGCCTTTTAGCACACGCAGTGTAGACACAACGTCTACCAGTGGCATTCTCCATGACCATGTGTCCCGGAGGGCAACTGAAAAGACGAAGGCAAAATGAAAACATTAAACTTTGAGAAAAGTAGGCATGAAAGACAGCACTGAAGATTTTAAAACAGTCATTGATGGCACTCTATATACAGTTTCTGAAGTAGCCACTAGAAGTAAGTTACTTGGAATAATTACAGGATTGTAGTCTTTTCTAAAGCAGTCATACAACAACGAGCTCCACAACTTTAAACCCTTACATGTGGGGCTTTCAGAACTCGAGTAGTTCCACTGGATTCTGCAAGATTACCCACGTGAAAAACCGCTGGTTTAGGCTCTGCCGCTCTGTCTAGGCGGGACGAGCTATGCTGCCGTCTTTGTGTTTCCATCACCGTCATTTGCAGAAAAAAAGACATCTCTACAGAACTCTGTTTGTGTGGCAGTCAGTAACACTTAAAGCGCACGTTTTCACAGCACAACTAACATGAATTAGTGCTGTCCTAAGCTCGGCCCCAGCTACACACAAGAACTCTGAGCTTAATGATGCGGTGCTTCTAATGCAACTGGAGTGGCCTGCAAGGGAACAGAGGTCACAGCTTAAGACAGTAGAAATCAGACACTAACGAAAGCAAGCACACCGACACTGCACAGGACAGCGAGCCGTGCTAGCGTTCCGCTCCACTCCAGCTAACACACCCTCTCTTCCTGGTGTCCAGTGTTTACAAACATTCTGGATTCGCTGCTATTCTTTAAACATCTCCAATTAAGACAGGCAGGTAAAACTGTTACAGGATCAACAGAGATACGCTGACTTATATCAGCTAAGAGCGGTGCCTGAAAGGACAGTGTTCTCTGAGTAACCTGATGCCTGTGCAGGCATCCAGCTCAGCGTTTTGCTGTGGGTAACCGATTTGATGAGATTGCCGGGGCAGCCTTCAAGTTGCACATTTCTTCAGCATCCACCCTTTCCCACCTGACTCTGGAGGGGTTTGTGCTTTTATTTCCACCATTTACCTGCATTCATGCATCATCCACAAATCAATACAAATAAATTCCTGGTTACAAGGGTTATTCCTACAAGCCTCCGAAGAACAGCCTTCTTTGATGCCTTGGGCACTTAATACTGACACCAGCTCCTTCACGTGAGTATCCAGAGGGATCCTGTAGTTATTAAATCTGACATCCTTCATACATCCTGAGGCAAGGCAAAAAGAGACTATTTTAAAAGCTATTCAGCAAGGACGATTTGAAGCAGCTGTAAGATTTGGCAGTTTATGTCTAACAAAGGACACAGATTACTGAGGTTTAAATCTAGGACTGAATTTACCTAAAACTTCACAGCATTGTTCTCAATTTTTTGACTGCTTTTGTTAAGAGTTTTCATCAAGATTCCCAGTGTTTTCCACAAAAACCAAGTGCTGCTGCAGGCCCCTATCTGCTTGTGTTCAAGAGAGCAGAACATGTACCCTTTCACTAGAAAAGTCCACGTTCTTCAATGTATACCAGTATAAATTGTGTTTAGTTGAATTTAATTGTACTTTACGGCTTAACTTTATAGAAGAGCAAACAACAAACAGTGGTGAAACAGTCTTGGGTCACGGATAGAACTGAAGATGTGTGGCATTAATTTCATATGAACAAGATGCCTCAGCATAAAAGCATATACCTTGATGAATTAAGTGCATTTTATAACTTCAAAACCCTTAAAGGTTTGTTGCTTAACAGCAACATTAATTGTCCTAATTAAAATTATCTTCATGTAACCATTTGGCTTCCTCAGTCTACTTACTTTTAAAAATATGTTTTTAGTCCCATAAACAAAAATTCAAAATATGGTCCCTAGTTCTCAGTATAAACTGTAGTTATTGCAGTACTTGAGTGAAACAATAGAAAACAATCTTTTTCTAAATAATTTGTGATACACTTATGCTGTAAGTCATTACTCTATTTAATGCATATACATTTTATAGGTTTTCTCCTCACACTTTTGCGTAACTCACTGAAATACTTTAATCTGGTGACAACATTACCCCCTGGTTTCAAATGGATTTACTAGAATCCGGTTAAAGAGGTGAAAGGAACAGGAGAGAGGGGTGACAGGCAGATACGAGGCACAGATAACCAAGCAATGGTGTGTCTTCCTTGTCACGATACAAGATGTGCTGCTTAACTGCCCATGACTTATACTGGGATTTTAGGCAACGGGTAATCTGCCAGCTGAGGACAGGGTGAAAAGCTGCTATGGATAGCTTAAGCTTACATTTCTCTATATTTCTCCTTTATCTAACTATTCGATTTCCAAGCTGGAAACAGGTTTGTTTGTTAAAAGACATCATGACTTCTTCCCCTCAGTTGCTAAAAATTAAAATTGTTAGCTCTAATTCAATAAACCATTTCTAATTTCGCTTAATGCTTCAACTGAGTGACTGTAAAATCCAGTAATACAAAGGGAGAGCATAAAGGTAATAAACCCACGTTTGTCGCGTGCTACGCAATGCGTGTGTGAAATGGAAATATTCCTTTCAGCACAGGGACAGTTGCATTTGGTGGAAGCACAGCTGCCGAATGGCTGGGACAGAAACATGCAGTGAACGTATCTAACGTGAAGAGCCATCCACAGTCCACCTGGGAGAAGCTTGTGCCTCTCCAATTACAAATACTCCACATACAGTTGTGTGAGGAGGTTACCATCTTTGTTCCAAGTACTGTAGCTAACAGTATTTGCACATAATTCCCTGCTGTCACTTTTTCCTAGTCAGAACAGTTTATTTGTCCCTTTTGCAACGTGTCACACAATAAATCTGTTTACTTTAGGCTCTACATAAACAAGAAAGCTTCTCACAATATGGCCACATAGTACCAGTAAACCTTCATGGTTTACGTCCATATTCTGAACTGTGAGATCAAGAATTCCTCACCTTGAAAACTCTTGTTTTGATTGAATGGATAGGTGTTTCCAAGGACCAAGCTGCTGGGGTCAATCACAATCTCTTTGTATACTCCTGCTGCTTTCAGAATTTCTCTCCTCCCACCTCCTTCATAAAGGCGAAGAGTAAATTCATTTTCATTTCTCTCCAGTGTGATATGATGCCATTCACCATTATCAATGTGGTAGGAGGAAAGGCTTACAGAATAGTCTCCGTCACCCAGATTATATGAGACCACTAAGAATCCCTGAACAACCTTGTGAATAATTAACAAAGCAGTAAGAAAGAAAAAAGAAGTCATCACCTGACATTCTGTATTGATCTGTAACTGTCACATTACCTGAACTAAGACATGTACATAATCATCAATCTTACAGCATTTGTTTAAATTTAGGATACGTTCACACTCCACATTCAGTGTAATACAAAGATACTTCAGGTGTCACTGAACTAGACAACCTAAACACTAGTAGCGGTGTACTCACAGTAGTACGTAATTCGCTCAGAGTAATTTTACCCCGTTTCTCTCTTGGACAATCTTATAGGGTTTTTCAAATGGCTGAGGATCTGGTCTATCACTCAAACCAGTGCAGCTGAAGAGGTGACTCAGGCAGTAGCATGTATAAAATTAACAGGCTGTCATTTTGAGTCTGACACCACTGGCGCTGCTACAGGCACCTTTCTTGGCAGCAGGCTCGGAACTATGCAGAATCAGCCACTCCTGACCAGAGCTGAACAGGGCACCAACCAGGGCAGACACACTACTCATCCAATTCTGTACAGCTATATACCTATACTTCACTGTAACTGGCAACAAATTCCACTGAAGTCCCATGGGATACCAATGGCTGCACAGTCAATATCAGATCTGTAAGTGTCCATAAAAAAAATTTCAAAGTTTTTGTACTTAGCATAAGGTTTTTGGTTCTGTTTCCAACACCTAAGCTAACGTTTCTCTGGGCTGAGTATTCACCAGCACTGATTTAACGTCATGCTGTTACTGCCTGGACCGCCTTGCTCACCTGCAGGGTGATGTGCTCATCCTTACTGCGAGACAACATGCTCGTGATGACACCGTCAGGCTGCCGTGTCCTAACCATAGCTTCAAAGAGCGTCCTACGGGCAGGCACGCTGATGGGAAGCTGATAGCGAATGTGACTTCCTGGCCCAAACGTATATTCTTTGGCAACTAAAAAGACAGGACAGGGACCTTTAAACCACTTTGTAGGGAGAGGGCAATACTGTTTCCATTAATTTCATAATATAAGCTGAAAGTAAAAGAAAAAATTGTAATGCACAGCATGGATCCGTGAGACATAACGTGTCCTTTGGGACATATTTATACAGTATATTTCCACAGCTTCTCCAGTCGCTCTCCCATCTCATCTTCCTCTGTAAAGAGGTGATCTCCCTCCTGACGTGATCCTGCTAACGCCTCTCCTTACAACGCTCACACAGTATGACAGCAGGAAAGCAGAGCTCAGACCAAGACAAAAGAAGAGATTGCAGACAAAGTATTACGTACCACAACTAATTTTCACAACCTCCTATTTTATGGTTGTCTTTTTGCTACAAACTTTGGCTCCAGGAGGACTAAAGAGAAGATCCAACTACACCAAAAGCAGAGATCCTTAAGGCAACAGTCTCTTCCAAACATCAACAGGGAAGTAATTTCCAGTTCCTGTTGCGCAGTTCTAATTCTGAACAGTAAGTGGCACGCTCACATTTAAGTTTTAGGTTATTACGTGTTTCTGCAAGCATAAACAGATGCAAATTCCAAAAACTGTAACAAGAACAAATAATTTTGTTCACAATTCTTTTGTCATGTGGTCTCCATTTTACAGTTACTGCACAAACGCTTTCAGGACTAAAGAAATTATCTGGTGCTGAGCAAGTAGCTTCTCAAAGAGAAGCAGAAAAGAAATCATTAAAAATCGCAGGTGACTACACTGAAACATGGCTTTACACGACGTAAACAGCAGCAACCAGCTCAGCAATCATTACCTGCAAACATTTTAAGTTTTCTGCATTGTAAAACTGACCAGCCTATCAATAACGTCACCGAAAAACAGAGCTCACCTTTATCACATCGATAGCCATAGTAACCCGGCAAACACTGGCAAGTGAATGAGCCCCAGTCTCCAAGACACCTCCCATGAATACCACAGGAAGAAGACCCCATGGTCTCACAGCTCCCATCCGTAAGTGTGCAGCCAGGGAAGCTATTCAGAGACTCTGCAGGAGACTGAAGGTCATATACCTTCAAGAGAAAATTATATGACACCAAAATATTACTTAAGAAACTCACTTCATTTTTAAACAGAAATAGCTGTGCCACATAACAGCCTGTTCTTCATCCACATTGCTTAAGATGCTAAGTTTGCTTTTTGACAGATTTCAACTCATATTATCAAGACCATATTTTGCCTATGAATAAACTCAACTGACTATGAAAGCAAAAAACCCCTAATACTTCCTAACAAAGCAGACAGCTGCATAAATATACCATTACACAACTGCCATTCAGAAGTTCCCTGAATGCGCAGAGAAGCTTAGAAGACAGCTGCACGAAGTAGGGGATAAACACCGTTTCCGGCTCACAAATACATCTGTTTGTAACTGAGAAGTAACTTTTCAAGGTAGTTATTCTAATTACAACAGAAAAATGCAGAATTTTCTTGTATTTTCCCCTGACACATCCGGGCATTGAACCGATTAACAGAAGCAAAAGTTTCAGGTATAATACAAATCTCCCAAAATTTTAATACAGGAGTTTACTCCTTTGCTAAAGCGAAGCGTTACACTTCTCTTACCTGAGTGTCCAAGATGAAATTGCGCAAACAACCAGAAAAGTGTTTGTGTTGCAACTGTGGGTAGGAATACGGTAACGATTCTTTTACACCACCCAGCTGTAGAACATGGTTCACATTCAAATGCCTTTAAAAATTATATGAATAATGAAAATAGATGTGAATTTACCTTCAAGCATAAGCATTATATAATAAAGCAGATAAACATCTACCCTGCACTTCCAAGTAATAGAGGCTTTATAAAATAACAGAAGAATGCAACTATTTTCTCTTCTTTCTCTGAAATACAGTCAGCGAGCTGAATCTGACCCTTTAAAATAAGGAGTTATTTATTTTTATAAACATGACAATGAAGTCCATTGTGAGTTTAATGATAGGACGCTATTACAATTCAGATATGTATGATAAGGGTCAGGAACCTAAAAGTTGGGCCAATGTGGTCTGAAAGGTACAGTACACGCATCTAGGCTCTGCAATGTCTCCCAAGGATCTCTCTGAGCCAAAGAATTCCACATATTTTAGTTCTCACAGAGTTTCTTTTTCCCAGAGGTATCAACCCTGGTTTTTGTTTTGATTTGTTCTTATATTTTTTCCCTTTTTTGTGTGCTCCTTTCATGACCAAGAGGGCTCCATGCATCTGCTGACAAGGCTTAATCCTGATGCTAATCAGCAGACCTGCTGGCACAATTTATTCCACAGCTCAAGTACCTTCGTAAGTACAAAGGTTTCTCTAAAATATAACCTGAATATTCCTCCCTGTAACTTAAGGCCCTGTACAGAGGAGACTGTCTAAATCCTCTTCATAGCATTCTTTTATATACACTGAGAATTATCCTCTCTCTCCTCAGTTTTCTCTTGTTTCATTTAAGTGGCCTCAATTCCTTCATTCTTGATAGGTCTTATTCTCAAGGCAAGCTGATTACAGTCACTGCTCTTCTCTGGACTATCCCCAGTTGGTACTCATCTATCCTACCCTGTGGTGCACAAACTGGACCCAGGACTCCAGCTGAGGCCCAACAGTGCTAACCAGAGTGGAAGGATTATTTTTCCTGTCTTAGAGATGTACCCATGCTGAGGTATTACTGTGGGGGCTTGCCTTTTTCATACTAACATGGCATCGTTGACTCACTTTCTGACTACCAGCCGTAGCTTTTGCTGACACTTTGCAGTTGTTCCCTTCTCTCTATCCGAGGCTGGTTATTTCTGCCTACATGCAGGACTTGGCCCTTCGGCACAGTGGAAAAACACTGTGTATTTCCAGGTCCTGTTTTCAGTTTGCTGAGATCATAATTTTTAATTCCACGCCAGGCCCTCCAACATACTGGTCACTTCTCCCAACTTGGTGTTATCAGCAGGGCAATACGAAAGGGCCAAAGGGCTGAATTACACTGAATCCAAACCCTTGCAGAAGGCACTGAACACATTCTTCTGCTTTGAATGTAATAACACTTTTTTTAATAAGATTTCCCAACTTTTTCAGTTTTAACTGAGGCTAAGGGCTGATCCAACAGCATAAGCAATTTAAGCCACCAGAGTCATTACTTCACTGGAAAACAACCTCAAGTGGGTTGTACATCTCACTGTGAGACACAGCAGCCACAGCCAGGCACCCCCGCACCAGCATACTTTAATCAGCAGTTTATTCAAGTCCCCCCGGCTGTGAGTGAACAGCTGAGATGCGGCTGCATGTGCTGCCTCTGGCAACACTTTTATACACTCACTACTTGGAGGAAGAGTGGTTCCTTAAAATCTGTTTAGTGCTTTAAGGTCCAGACCTTGGCCCAGAAGGTCCTAGAGAAAAGCAAACGCTTTTATACTTCCAGTCATTAAGAATTTGGCTTTAATTTGATAGGTAAAAAGTTCAAAGGCCTTAGACTAAACCGTCTTTCAGGGAGTCTCCAGAAATGTACCTTGCTCTTTGTGGAACAGACCCAAACACTTCACAATTTGTACGATCTTCGGTGGACAGCCATTTGCCTACTCCTTCTATCTCTGAAACAACAGCTGCGCTGCAGCGATCCAAAATGAATCGAATATCCTGCACCAAAACACAGAATTACTGAATTAAGAATTTCTGTAAAATTTAATAGACAAGATGAATCAAATTTTCATCTTTTTCTTTTTGCGCACCATCAAGCAAATAGGGTTGCTTTTTTGTCCTGTTGCGTTTTCCATCTTGTAATAACCAGTTAAGCCAAAATGGAACCATTTAACAAAAGAAGGCACTTAACTCTGCTTTTCATTTACGCTTTTGAGTAGTTTAACCACTTTCACAAAAACTGTAACTGCATTTGCAAATAACTAATTATCTCCTTTTTGTGCACAGGTAATTGATTTCAGCATCCAAATGTGTACACTGAATGTGCAAATTACAACTAAGCCCTCATGCACATTCCACGTGTGCTGCAGAGCTTAAAAAACAGGAAAAAAGATTATCTGATCCCAGAATGTGAATTACGACATAGGTAGACTTGGAACTGACAATGCTGTCTTCCCAAAAATTGTATTATTTATCAAATCTACAAACACAGAAAGAATAATAAAATTACCCAGTCTTTTTCTACCCTCCTGCTTCTGCACAGGGAAATGCTATCAGAAATAAAAATAACCTGATCTGGAGAAAAATCAAATAACTGACCTGACCACTAGTTCTGACTTCTAGATGATGCCATTTTTTGTCTGCTACATTCAGGTGACTTGGAAACTGCAGCATCACAAAACCTGAGCCATGGCTCATCTTCAGCACAGGAAGACCACTGGAGAGTTCTAATACAACATGAACAAGAAATTAAATTCAGCTACAAGTATCTTCCCATTTTGGATATGTTGGCAGTTAGCAAACTTACTGATTTAATGGTCATTGCCAGTCACAGAAAATGGGGTTCACTACAGAAATAACTAAAATTATATTCTATTACTTCTGTTATGCAGAAATACTCATTCAATTTATTTATTTTTATATTTTAGATTGTGCCACTTCTCTGTCAAAACACTGAAACTAGTTCCTGGTAAGCAATTTGCAATTTTATAATGCTCTAGAACAATTAACACATGCAGGTTTTAGTCTTTCATATCATCTACTCAAATTTACAAGTAACTGCAAAACAAAGCAGAAAAAAGGCAAATGATTAACAACATCCAACATTATCTTTCAATTAATTAGCAAAATTCCAACCACACTGTGCATCTTGTATACTAATTCACAAAAAATAAGCAGTAATAACCCTTTAAACGTGTCAACATAAAGCAATGAGTCCTACTTGTGTATAAATTTTCCTACAGTGGCACACTGGGGCCGGATTCATCCATCAAACCATTGCCTGTTTAAAAAAAAGGTGCAAAAATGCCCCAAGACTGAAAGCAGTTAAAGTGGATTTCTTTTCTCACCAAACTACGTAAGAATGACACGCGACTAAGACTGCATTAATCATGTAACACCTACCTTCAAAGTACCTAAATTCCTTTATAGCAGTTTTCCTAGGTGGATTATATATAGAAAGAGATATATAAATCTCTCTATTTTGCTTTCCCCTTGATTTCTACAACTCTGCAATGGACCTAAAGCCATAAGTGCAAGCTACTAAAATAGACATCAAAGAAGAAAGACCTATTAGGAAATGTTTCAAAATATTTTCAAACCAGAAAATAAATTCTCTCGGAACGACAGAATTCATACTCTAGCTACTACAATGTTCACAGGCAACCCAGTGCCAAAAGACATTTATTTTTTTCACACGCTTTTGCTGAAGTACCTATTGCAATGAAGTTCTCTGTCCTCCCAGGTTCTGGATTTGATAAGGGACCACTATAGAGTAAAAGTCCATCTGGAACCACAGTAATGAACTCTAGAGAGAGTGAGCTTTCAAAACAAGGCCTGATGGGACGAAACCATGCATAACCATTTCCATGGAAACTGTGCTTAGTCTGCTGGCAGTCTGGTCCGTGAAACGAAGCAGGACAAAGACATCTAAAAGAGCACAAATGCAAAAAAACATAATCAAAATTCCCCAACATTCAACCTTTTGCTGCTTTTACATGCAACAAATGTAGCACCTAAATGTAGCACTTGGACCACAATAAAAAACCAGCAGTGAAACAATAAAGATTTTAGCAGAGTCTCAGGGTGCTTGACAATTATTAAAAAAGTACAAAGCATATTTATCCAACATACTATCTCCATCCAAAAAAAGGTATTCTTGAGGGCATATTTTTAAGAACAATTAATTATTTCCCTAAATAAGTTGCACAGAACACCAAACATCAGTTGATCAATTTCTTACAGGGAAAACTCAGGGAGGTTAATTCCCGGCTAGAATAAACCAGTATAATTTCACTGAAGGAATACTGGTGTGTGCCAGGTAACGCTATAACTAAGCAAGCTGCCTATCTAATGTTTTCTAAGCTCCTTACTACCTGTTGTTTTAACTACATTTCACCCTCCCTACATCCCTGCTGCTACCACTGATATTCACTTTTACTATTACTCTTCTGGAAAACAAAACAAAACAAGCAATAAAAAAACCCAGAACACACTTCCCACTCCTTCATACTAAATTAGATGCTCTTTAAAAATCACATGTATTAATTTTACCACTGTTTTTCCCCAGGATTTTCTTTCTCACACACTATTTCCACTGCTTTCAGGATTACAGCACCATTACTGGGCTGTCAGTAAAGACCCTGCTATGAGGTTTACACTCCTGTGCACTCGTGGATTTGTTTCTCTTTGTCAGAAGCACATTTATGACGTTTTTAGATCTGTATCGTGTAAGCTCCACTCGACACTTTAAAAACAGAAGAGAAAAGAAGTAAGGGAATCTGCAATACAAGTTTCCTCACCTGTAACCACTCAAAGTGTCAATGCACATGCCACCATTGAGGCAAGGGCTTCGAGGGTAGGCGGAACAGGAGTGATGCAGGCGGTCCCGGGCTGCACAGCTGCAGACCGCACTGGTGCTGGTTGTTACCGAGACAAACGACACGCTTCCCGTATCCACCACTGCTGGGATGTCACTCACGCCGAGGTAGTTTGTACAACCGCTGCCCTCGCTACAGTTGGCACTCCTACATTCATCTACATCGATCTGTGAAATGTTCAATTGTAAACCTGACTGGATCTAAGAGAAAATACAGTTTAACACATCAGCAGCCTTGTCGTAATGAATGTTTTTACTTATTCTTTAATTTCTGAAAAATCTAAGCCATCATAGACCCAATGGAATGCTTTAGTCTCTCGAGTATTAATGAGGAACATCCCTGACTATCCAGGCAAGCAAAATTATTTGACAAATACAGGAAAAATCAGAAAAAAATTACAGTGGCAGTATTTTCTAAAAACTTAATCATTGACACAATTAACTGTGAACATGTTAAATCTGTACTGGCCTACTCACATTACCTCCAAGGACCAAAGCTCTGTGAGCAGCGATACTCCACCTGAGCTGTGTTGTCTGTCACACTTCTCTGCACCCTGACAGCACTGGCACGCTTTAGCTCAAGCCAGGATAAAAATTCTTCCTCATGAGTTATACCTAGATATTATCTCTTACATTCTCTTGTGCATAAGGAAAATGCAGGGCTGAGCTGCAGTCAATGATACTGTCCGCAGACAGTGGCCTGACAAGACAACTTTGTAGAAATTAGGACTCACTCTACTGATTTGTGCCTCATAAACATCCATTTAATGTCAAACTGTCTGAAACAAAATGCGGTCAATGGAATACACAGATGCTGAATTCTATTCTGTATTAATCTTTGTTAGTTCATGGTTTTTATCATTAATTGGGGTTGTACCTGACAGCCCAAACACCCACACAAAGAGAAGAGCCTCCCTGTACATATAGGTCTTGGAACACAGTAATAGTGTCCCTGCAGTTTTCCACATCTTATCGGATCCGAGGAAGAAGAGCTAGCAGAAAGCACAGAGAAGGGAAGTAAGCTGTTCACAGGAGCCTGAGGACAGTAACAGGGCTGCCATTAGCTCAGGCCTTCGGTACTTCAGCCAGCAGCCTACACACTAGACCAAGTTATCACCAAGTTTGTTTCCTGGCCCAAGAGATTTCTTCCTTCTACTTGTTTGGGGATTTTGCACAGGTGCCTATAAAGCTTCAGAATGTGATTTGTTATTTGGCAATTCAAATACATTAAAATGATGCACGTTTAGGGCCCAAACCTGAATACAGGAGACCTCACTGCTCTCACAGTGGTACACTGAGATATACAAACGTAAAACTATCAACAGTAGATCAGACTCTCTTCATTTATACATTTAATATGTATTTTTTTCAAATGATAAAATGTATGAGAAATATCTTAAAAACAAGCTTTGAAAAGATGCAGACGAACACATAAATACTAAAGCACCTTATCTGCTCACTTGTGCAGTCATCTCAATTCACCACTGTAAGAACTTTGACCTTCATAATCAATTGCCAGTATAACCTCAAATATCATAACATGTATTGAAAGACATGTCCCCAAAGGCATAAAATACACTTTAGAGTGACATGATGCATCCTGTCAATGCAGTTTCATGTCTGCTGCCCACATCTATCACCGTTAGGGGAGAGTCTATAATGCACGCTGAGACAGCTATGTCATGCTGCTACAGAAAAGCACTGTGTACATAAACAACCTTGGCTACTTCACAGTATTAGGATGGATTTTATTTCTGCTAAACAAAAACAGTTGTAAAGCTATATCCCAAGGAGGTAATGCAAACATATTATTTATTGACCAATTCAATGAATAATTCCAGTGCTAATTACTTATTTTCTATATTTAAACACACATAGAAAAACTACTGGAGAAATTCTCCAGCTATGATTGGTTTTCTGTAAAGTATTGGTGATTATTCACTAGAGCTATTCATTAAACATTGAAAGGTGATATATAATTAATACAAACATATTTTTTCATTAAAATACGTGAAGCAAGCCCCTTGTTACCACTTTGATGAATTCACCTGCTATATATTGTGGCACAGAATATTTTAAATCTATGCCATTTTCTACATTACTGTTGCAATAATTCAATAAATATGCAAAAGAAACACACTTCTTCAATGTTGTCTGTCTCCAGTATTTCCTGCTTATCCACTCTGAAGAGCCTCATCATCCACACAACTGTTTAAGATACAGTAAGATACAGGCAGGTCCTAAGGTATTACTGCGTGGTTCCCAGAATCGGGCAGACCCTGCCATATTCACAGGAACAGAAAGTGCTGTCTTCTCTTCAGGAAAAATCCCCCCGAAATATATCACATATTAAACCCTAATATGCCCCCATAGCCACAAACACGTCAGGAAGTGCTGCCTTGTCCAGGGCAAGTTACAAGCAGAGCAGCAGCATCTTGCCTTTGTGTAAGGCAGCAGCTTTAGTGTCTGTTCAGCAAAGCCAAAATCTGCAGAACTACAAAAAAAGAAAAGTGGGGCCAAGACAGACCGTGTCTGGGTAACTGAGTTAGAGGGCATGCAGGATCTGGTAGGTGAGCAGCACAGTTAGGGAACACCAGGAAGGGGAAGAAAACCATCTTACATTCAAAAAATGTTTTCCCCTTACAACAGTAAAAAAAGTTGGGTAAGGGTGTCACTTTGCATTTAAAGTTGTCCTGTGGTGAGGTAAATACAATCACAAAATTGTTGTCTCCATCTCACTTATCTGCTCTAACTGTTCTAACCTGCATATTCCTTCCAGAACCATTTTTTTCTACAGAGTGTCATCTCTTTGTATAGCAGAATTTCCATCTCGGTGGCATCAAGCCTCTACTGTGTCTAACCACAAACTTTGGGTATTTCCATCCATATCTGGAACGTCCAAGAAGCTGTAATTTTCAAGACATTCTCTGTACTACTGTACCGCTTTGGTTTCTAGGGGTTCTTCTGATTTCATATTCGAAAGTCTGATAGATTCCACAATGAAACACTGACTGGAAAAACCACAGGCAACAGTACAGTCTGTGATGGAAACAGAGAACCATCTTTCTGTGATTAAGTGGTTTTATTTCTTGAACCAGAAGTTAGTACAATGATATAATAACTGTACGCACAGGACTAAGGAGAAGGGAGAAAGCTTGAATTAGGCACTTGCTTGACAAGTATTTTTGTCGTGAGTGAAGCAAAAAAACCTCATCTGTAGATCTAGCCCATTCTTCCTCTAAGGTTCAGGACACATACCCCACAAATTCAGTACGAGGGTGAATTACAGAGGTGGATGATAACCCTAGAGAATATACCTCATTTTTAAATGCTGCCATCTCAGCATGCAGCTTCTCAGGTCTGTAATATGCTGAGCCATCATGGACTGCAAATCTTAAATCTGTCTGTTTTCCATCAATGTTCATCACACTGAAGACAACGACATCACTAAGCTTAGCAGGTAACATTTTTGCTAGTAATTCCTTGAACTTGTCATGTCTTGTTTTGCCGTGTTCATCTCTTCTTATGAACTCCTCTGCTGTGACATCTGAGTTTGGAATTCAAAAACAGATAAACATGAAACAGGTTAATTTCTCAATTCATTTCTTATTTATGGTAACATACCAGAAAATGCCCTACAGTGATAAGTTAATCAAGTACTGATACAATAGTATCTATATCACATAATCATTCAGTTGTAGAAGGAACTGATCTAAACTCTCACCAGAAAACCAAACTAACCTGACAGACGCACAGAGGCTGAATTTTCTATGGCTTCATTTTCCAGCTCTTTGACATTGATTTGTACTGTAGATATAACATCAGGGCAAACTCCATCAGAAACTCTAACTTTTAAGTTATATATTCCTTGAGGAGTGTTATCCACCATCATCAAAGAACCAGTCCTCTGATTTAATCTGAAAGATCTAGACATAAACCTTCAATTAGAAAACATCAAGGGAATTAGCAAACAACCTCAGAAAAGCGCCAGAAACGCCTTAATTCAGAAATGACAGTCTGCAGACCTTATAAAAAGATGTTTCTGCCACTCCCAAATCCCCAGACTTTCCCAAACTTGACAGTTGAACCACAGGGTTCAACAAAGTCATCCTGAACAGGTCTGTGACATAAGCAATAGAGAATGACAAAACCACAGAATGAGAATTCCAGATTCTCATGTATCTGTCCGGAATCAGATAGCATCTGTATGAAATCTCTGATAACATCTTCATTTGATACCTCAAAAGGACAGTAACCAGCAATTATGGAAACATTCCATGACCATTAGTATGGTGCAATAACCTCTTAATATGGAAACAGGCCCAGGGGCTGCTGATAGACAGGAAGTCAGTCTTTCATTTTGGGCTGCATACAGCTTTTAAACTCTTACACCAGAGACAAAAATTCACATTCATTTCCACATCCATTTGCTGTGTTTCAAACAGCATACAACTTGCTATATGCCATCTCACTTTATGGTATGAACAAATAATGCATAAGTAGGAATTAAGGATCCAATTCAACATTTCAATTAACAGAAAAAAACTGCACTCATCTTAGTCATGGTTTTCACATGCAATTGTAAATTTAGCTGTCAAAGGAAATCACCCAATTCCCTTCACTTTTGATGAAATGATTCCATTCTGCCCTTTTAAATTTGGGATTTGTATTCTATCAACTCTAACACTGGAGTGCAAGCATTAAAAAACCCACCTGTTTTTAAATTGGATCCTACAGAATGCACATTTTTAAATAAATTATGACATTGGACTAAAAATCAACATCATGGTGTGATCCTACATTCTCTTGGAAAAAACGTTTCATGCATTAATTTCATAATACCTAGTTCTCCAAGTAAAAGGAAAAGAGCATTCAGAAGGTACATTCCTTAATACGCTCCATAACTCTGGCTTTATGCACATCTTGAACACAGAGGAATACATGCGGCAAGTAAATTAACTACAGAAGCATAAATATTACTCATTTTGACACAAATACAATCCTCACTCGAGCAGTTTTCCTTCAGAGAGAAATGTTTTATTGTCCCAGTCATCTTGATCTGGTGCGAACACTTCCCCAAGCACTGTTGCTGACCATTTTCCTGTTGAGATAAATTATAATAAATTTGCATTTAATTTTTGCTTTTCAGTGCACTTTATATTCTGCTGCATTCATTACTGCATTCATTACTTTCAGATTCCTGCTCAGTCAGGTGATGGTTATGATCCAAGATTCTTACAATAACGCAGAGCCTGCCTACATGACTTCTTGCAGTTCTGGAAATGCAAGTACACTATGGATGTCACATTAAAGAAGAAAAGCTGAAAACAACACAAAACCATAGAATCATACACAACTACAACTCTCTATGACATTTGCAGAAAGAAAGAAACAAAAAATCACCACATGAGGAGCTAAATCCCAAGTGTTTCACTGCTACGCTATTATTTCAAATGGCACACAAGCGGAATCCAGCAAAAGAGGGAGAGCATCTTGTCCTTCTCTCACAGCTGCACCCCACACAACCGAGAAAAGAAAATGGGCAATAAGCCACCAAGCTGTTCCAGTTCTTGGCCCTTTTTTCGGGCCCTTGTGGGCTGTTACAGAAGTGGAACATCCAAGCAGCTGTTCTAAAATAGAAAAAGGAGTAACACCAGGGAAGGAGATCTTTGAATTACACAGCCAAGACTCAGTCAACATAGAAAGTTTTTAAGGTTCAAATCTGGAACAAATCTACCCCAGAAACTTCATTCTCTCATTTCTACAGTAGGATCTGGTCACATCTTTTTCTAATTTAGGTGTACCGAATTCAGCAAAAATAACTCATTGCAAAAATACCTTCTGCAGATTAATCTTCTCTGATATTTATCACAAATCCTACCAACAAGGATAGGATCTCATAACCAACAAGGTATGAGATAGGATCTCATACCAACAAGGATCTCATAACAACTGAGATACAGCCAAGTCTATCTGGAATGGAGTATCTGGGGAAAGGCATAATAAATCACACTTAATAAGAGCCACCAGGACTAGTTTAAGGTCAGCTTTTACAGGTAATCTCAGGAAGAAACACAGTAACAGAAATTCAAGACAAATTTTAGAAAATATTATTAAACTGTTCATCTTCTGCTAAACCACTCTGATGAGAAAATGTAAAGCATTCGCTTAATGGATGCATTTTCTCTGCACTCTCCCACTACACTAAACCTCCTAGTACTGTGGCTGCTATCACAGCAGCTCTCCTGCTAGTATTTCTTCCGCCAGGTTCCATGCACCGCTAAAGAACACATCCTACCTAAGCAGTGTCTTTTTTTTTTCCAGTTCAAAGACTACATGTCCAAGGAAGCAGTCACTTACTGAACCCAAAAGACTACTCTTTTCCTAAAAAAACCACTTGACTCAGCTTTCTTTTGGATCCTTTCTTGACAGCAGAAAACCTCCTTCCACAAGATTCTGTCCTGCTCAGCCACACAGTGGCTGTCACAGTGGAGGCGGGACTGGTCTACGACTGCAGGGCACGGCTCATCTATGAGCCTCTGTTTCTCTAAGTTGCCTCAGTTCTGCCATTCTCATCTCCAGATCTTGCAGGGTCAGATACTTTCTGAATCATGTGTGCACACACAAAAAGCTTTTCCTCTGTGTAGGTGAAAAATACTAAATGGAAAACAGATTCTATTTGTTTATAAAAAACCTGCTTTCTCTGCAAGTGCAATATATACTTGTTTGCAGCTAACAGTTTTTGGTAGTTTTTTTGGAGGCGTGGGGTCGATCTCACACTGAGGTCTGAGCTTTGCAAATAATGCTTTACTCATTCCATTTTACTTCGTTTACAGAACTGGGAGTTTCAGTTTCAAAATATGTAAACCATTTTAAAATTAAGAACTTCAAGAGAGAAATTATGTGTAAAACTATATATATTCATGCTATGTATGTGCTATATATATATTCATGAATCTGATATAATATCCAGATAGCACGTACCTTTGTAACTGTACACATAGACTTCCTTATGGCCAGATTCATGGCAGTTGTCATTTTCATCACCAACTGTTATAGTCAGGGTGTTTGTAGAGCTCATAGCTGGAATCCCACTGTCTGTTATAACTACTGGCAGATAAAACACCTTCTGCTTTTCTCTGTCAAAGGATCTCAAAGCAGTTACAGTTGCTGTGTTATTTCTGTTGTCAGTAAGAGAAAAATCCAGAGAATTCTGATAATCTGGTGGCAATGAAAATGTAAAGGGTGGCCCATTTTCCTCACTGTCCGGATCAAATGCATGAAGCAGTTTTGATGTATGGTTCATATACACTATTTCAGGCCGCAACACATTTTCCCAAACTACAGGCATGTATGGTGCCTCAAACCTTGGTCCGTTGTCATTAACATCAAGCAAGTTAAGCAAAACTGTAACACTTCCCGTGCGGGCAGGTGTTCCTTGATCCGAAGCTTGTACGATTAAACTGTATTTTTGAATGACTTCACGATCTAGCGTACTTGCCACAATCACGTGACCATGTTGGTCAACCATAAACTGTCTCATAGGATCTGAATCTGACTTTATAGAATATATAATGTTCCCATTCAAACCAGAGTCCTCGTCTGTAGCTCTCACTGTAGTTACTGTAGTACCTACAGGCATGTTTTCAAAGAAAGGGCTTGTCTGAATAAACTGAGAAAGGAAAACTGGGCTGTGGTCATTAGAGTCTTCAACTTCAATCAGGCACACTGCAATACTAGAAAAATCAAGATCTTCCACTGTAATAGTAAGATTAAACTGCCTTTCACGTGCATTCTCAAAATCCAGTTTCTTTTTCAGTCGAATAGTGGCACATTGCCATTCTTTGTTATTCTCAATATAAAACTTCTGATCTGGGTCTCCTCCGATGATACTGAATATTAAGTCAGCATTTTCCCCAATATCTGCATCCGTAGCACACACTTGCAGAACTTCTGAGTCGATGGCACTGTTTTCTGGAATTGTTGCCTGCCACAACTTTTTTGTGAATTTAGGTACATGATCATTGACGTCTGCAATCCAGATAGTGGCAGTGCCAGTTCCTGTTAGCCCTCCCCCATCTCTTGCTTCCACAGTAAGAAAATAATTGTCAGTTCTCTCTCTGTCCAGCACTCCCCCTGCGATGTGGATTGTACCAGTATCGGGATTGATATTAAACATGTCAGTCCCAAACTCATTTTTTACATTCTCTGTTATCCTGTAAGTCAGAACAGCATTAAGACCTACATTTGGATCATCACGATCCACTGCACCCATTTCCATGACTAACGTGTCTGCAGGAGAATTTTCAAAGACACTCCCATTGCAATTATCAGGCATGCACGTGAACAGGGGTGCATTGTCATTTATATCCCACACGTTAATAATTACATCAGCAAATCCCGTAAGTCCTTCTCCACCTTCATCAGTAGCCAATACAACAAATCTCCACAGTGCTCTCTCTTCCCGATCCAGCACCTTGTGTGCGTAAATGCCGCCTGTTTTCTCATCTATCGTGAAAATATCAGCTGCACCGTGTCCATGCAAAGAGTATCTCAAATCTCCTTCATCCACATTACTATCAGGATCATTTGCCATAACCTACAGAAGTTTTGAAAACGAAGACATAGAAATTATACAATATGTCATGATCACATTTTATAGTATATGTTGCTACAGTCTAAAGGAGTCCAAGCAAAAGTATATGACACGCCATTAATATGTGCATGCCAGCCAAACAACAAACCGATGTGGCTGAGGGACAGTTCAGAGCAGATAAATACACTTTGCACAACAACAACATAGATATTCTAATACCAAATACTTTTTTTTTCATATTTGTAGAGGTAATTTAACTGTGCTATTCTGATAGCTACCTTTAAAATGTTAGTGATTCACTTTTTAGGATCACAAATGACCCATCCTGTTTATCTTACTCACTATCTTTGTAATTATTTTTCCATAAAAGTGCATTTCTTTTCATACATTGACAAACAAACTCAGTAAAACTAGATTTCATTAATATATCTGTGCTGGATTATTATTAACATAACTGTTCCAGGGTAATCTCTCTCATTGAAGCATTACAATCTCCGAAGCTGCATACACTACCTGAAGTACAAAGACTGGCAACCCATCCAGTTCCTCAATTATACTTCCATAGTATTCACTGATAGAGAAAACTGGAGCCTCATCATTTTTATTCATGACACTGATGATGATAACTGCATAATCTTCCCATTTCCCATCAGAGGCCAACAAGTGAATCTCATACATTTTTGTTTCTTCATAATCCAGTGGCTGGGTAATAAAAATGGCTCCTGTTTCTGGGTCTACATGAAGTACTCCTCCTGTGTTTCCAGCTGTGATCTGATACCGTAACTTAGCATTTGTTCCTGTCAATTATCAACAGCGTCAGAAAACACACACTTCTTGAAGAATATAAAAAAATGGGATGTTAATTAGTATTAACAAGTATTAATTGTACTTTAACTCACGATCCCTCGTATTAACTGAAGGATCAATACGACTGGCCAAGGCTGTGGGATAAATTCACCTCTACAGAGAGACTTGGATAGACTGGATCAATGGGCCAACGTTAACGGTATGAGCT
>VZZY01022152.1:1980-37611 GCA_013400335.1 Eurystomus gularis | reverse complement strand
CATCACCATCCCTGGATGTGTTTAAGGGTCGTTTAGATGTGGTGTTGGGGGATATGGTTTAGGGGACAACTTGTAGAGTAGGGTTGATGGTTGGACTTGATGATGCCCAGGGTCTTTTCCAACCTGAATGATTCTATGATTCTATGAGTGGGTGAGGAATCAAATGCAGCCAGGACGTACTTGCACTTCACAGACATGCTGACAGAACAGTCCTCTGGGACTTGTGCAAGAAAAAAAAAAGTGTGTTTCATCATACAGCAAAGTCAAATTAGTAGTGCACCACAGACAAAAGATAGAGGTCTGTACTGTTCCCTCTCTGCTACGTGAGCACGGGTTATGCACTTCTTTTTACATGACTTATGGCTGAACTCTCAAATAATTTGCAGATTAAGCAATATAGCTAAGACTCATCACATGCACGTAGGAAGTCTAGTTTCAAATACGAGAATGTGCACCAAGAAAAGAACAATACAACCATACTGTCCATAAAGAAAACAAATAAATCTTACTTAAATTAAGTTTGATTCATTCTAGTTAACCAGGACATTTTTACTGGTGCCCGTTTGTAAGAAAATGGTACAATGTATAATAAATTTGTATTTGCTGGCACAGAAATTATTACACATCATCCCACATTAATGCATTGCCTCCCAAAATAAGAGCTATTTGACTTATGCTTCACAGCTCCATTATGAACTAATGTCACATCCAATCAATTCACACTTAAAGAAGTTTTAAAATCTAGAGACATAAAGACATTTTCCTTTCTAACATCACTAAATATGTCTTGGTGTGCTGAAATTAACTCATCGATATTTTAGACACAGCTATGGGGAATTACAGTATTTCACCTTCATCTTCATCATTAGCACTGACTGTAATGATAGTTGTGCCCACATCCTGGTCTTCATCCACATTTACTTCATAGACACTCTGAGTGAAGACAGGCTTGTTATCGTTCACATCACTGATAAAAATGCGCACATAGGCCGTGTCTAGAGAGACAAGAAACAAGAGATTAAAAGCTGTGCCACTTCTGTCAGCTACAATTCCTTAAACTGTCTGAGCTGCACGCAAAATGCAGACAATGCAGAAACAAGCCCTTAGGGTTGTGAACAATATATACACCATCATTACTCAAAAGCACGTGGGTATCAAATGCATGCCACATCACGTTTGTCTGAACAGGTAATATGTGAATGACTGACGCCCAGTATGGCAATCATACAGTTTTTAGTCATAACTTTTTGTCCTGAAGCCACAAAAGCCAAATTTTAAGTCTTTAAGCACGGCTGTCAACTGAGAATAAATTTTCTATCTTGAACTTTCCAGCGTCATACTTCATATTACTTTTAACTGAATGAAGTACTAAACGCAGTGCTCTGAGAAACACTCCCACTACCCAAAGATCTGCATCCTACAGATAATGAGTGCATCTTTGCTTGCTAGGAAATACTGTCAAAACTCTATGAAGTCCTAGTTTTCTTCTAATTTCAGAACAAAAACTTTCCTGATCATCATATAAAATATTTCCAACACATCTGTTGCACAAATGGTTAAAAAAAAAATAAAAAGAAAAAAAAAGGACACTCTTTCACAAGTACACTTAAAAAAAGGAAATTAACATTTAATCTTGCATTTCCGAGCCTCTGTTTTCAGAGACCAATCAAGGTAAAATCATACTTGCAACAGACATCTGTCTCTTACCAGAGTTTGGCTTCCCATGTTTTCCAGGTCGAGCTGATGCAGAGCCATCTACTGACTTGACTTCCAGAAGATAGGACCCCTTCTCCTCCCTGTCAAACACTGAGGCAGTGTATATTGAGCCTGTCTGCGAGTCCAGGTGAAAATATGTGTAGTCTCTGCCACTGTCATGTAACAAGGAGTAAGTTACCTAAAGGATTAAAAAGAAGTCATTAATCTATACTTTCCTTTTGTTGCATAGTTCACAACTTAGAGACAATGAACAGTCTTGGGTCTGAGAATTTTATCAGGGAAAGCTGGGTAAAACGGCCAGTTTGCACAATCCAGTTAAAAGTCTGTTAACTTCCTCGCATGCTGAGTGCTGATCTGCAAAGGAAATAAATTTGTCTTGCCCAATCAGTTCCCAAGTTCACTAGTTCACGTTTGCACAGTGCATGTGCCACAGCACTCCAACTCAGCTAAGGTCTGCCCAGGTACTAATCCAACAGCCACAGGTGAGCTGAATTTGAACTTGCTCAGCACCACAGACCATGTTCTATTATACAGAAGTTTCTATGCACTTGACTTCACCTTGCACTCTTGTTCTAAGGATACATCTACTTTCAATTTTTAAAATCAGTAACATATTCATCCACTTTTGGTGTTAACTTCACGTATTTTGTAAGGATTCAGTTTTTGGTACCTCTGATGACTTACAACTCACAGAAGCTTTTAACACATTTTTTCTTCTATTAATTTATGCAATCCCATTTTAGGTCTTTGTAGACCTTTCCAAATCAGAGCATTCTATAGCAAGTTTTTCACCGGAACTACAGGTTGTATAAATATTTCTTCTTTGCTTCCTGTCTCAAACCTACTAGTTTTAGTTGCATTTTTCATATGGCAAGACTGAGAAGTGATTAACTACTTTATTTAATCTCGTGTTTTCTATTGGTCATCCCTTTCCTAGGTTGAAGACTACCAGTCTATTTAACCATTGCTCATATGGAAGTTATTCCACACCTTTCATCACAGAAGATGTAGGTCCCCACTTGCTTACCTCACCATTCTGACCAAGGTCAAGGTCGGTGGCAGACACCTGAACAACAAATGTCCCAACATCAGCTCCCTCTGTTACCGAGGCTTCATAAATAGATGATGTGAAGAATGGGACATTGTCATTGACATCTAAAACGTCAAAAAGAGCACATAAAGAGAAAACTATAAACCTTTAAAGAAAAGGAGTGCTATGATTCTACTGTAACATCACTGAACAGCTGACACACCTGTTACATTAATATAGACCGTAGCAAACGCTGCCAGGGGAACTGCAGCAACATTCTGTGCTCGAACCCTCAGCACAAAGTTCTTTGTTGTTTCATAATCTAGTGGCTCAGCTACCAGGATTGAAGCAGAACCATCATGTCTGTTTGGAGTCAGGTAGAAACGAACTGGCATGTTGGTCTCTGGAATAAGTCCCTCTTCTAGGTTATAAGTCACACGAGGATCACCAAGAGGAGAAGTTGCTTTGATTGTCTGCAGAGGTCAAAAATTTTGCGTAATCAACACTTTTGTAAGTACAGCCACATTTCTACAAGTTTTTGTGTACTGACTCTTCCAGATCTTCAGCCCTCAACTGAAAACACTAGGACAAGTATTTCCTGATACCAAATCTTAACCCTGCCCAGGCGGCAAATAGCTGCATCCAAAGGTCACCAATCAATTACATGTTTGATTATTCATGTTTTTACCCTAAAAATAAGTATTTTGGAGTTACTTCATAAAGATGTTCTGATTACTCATTCCAAGCAATCAAACTGAGCAACTCTAAGTACTTTAAGCCAAATAATCACCTCAGGGAACAAAAGAGCATTCAGAAAAACTGGAACACCTATACTGTTGTCTGAATGGGAATGAAATTAAATAATGGTTGCACACATATAAATTAAAGAAAAAATACTGGTTACCATTAGCATTTCTGAAAGAAAATTGATAGCAGATAATTGCTCCCTACACTACAGAAAACTGTTATAAAAGCGCACTATATTTACGCAAGTAAGCAACATTCAATTTCTCTATAGCCTTAGAACTATAGACAGATAAACAAGTTTGTCCGCCCTTACCAAAACTGATGCATCTCGTGTAGTATTCTCTGGAATAACAACTTCATAGCTCTCTCTTTCCCACTGTGGAGGCTGGTTTTTTGCACTGGTAATAGTTACTGCAAGTTCTACTTTAGTGCTCCTATTACCTCCATCTGTAGCAATAATCTCTCGAATTATAGACGACCTCTGAACAGTAAAAAAAGGTTTTGTTATGACTTTTGATAAGAGCTCTGATAAGCTTTTCTTATTCCAAATAAATGAATACGTAAAATTAAAGGCACACTTAAAAAAACCTGCACAGAAGGAAAAAAAAAAATTGGTAACCGCAGAATACTGAGCTCAGAATATGAAGTAGGTACAAGGTTGCTGAAAATTCTGCTATTTACTTAATATTGTGGGAAATTGTCGCTAATTGTCTGAATAAACCTCAGCAAATACCACACAGTTTAAAACAAACCTCAAAAAGCCCACTTTGTGGAGCCTCTAAGTTCTTAAGCTTACCTATGAAAAGTTGTTGTTATTAGGTCTGTAGGGTTCTTAGATTCAATACAGAAAATCTATGAAATGGATACACACTCACCAAAGGTTTGTGTGTCAGTTACTTAGAAGTTAAAGTTCGTATCTGTTAGGTGTTTAGAGACTGACATCTACAACAGCACTTTTGCTTCAGTAGAAATTACTTTACAACTCTGAAAGTATCAAATTGCTTATGTAGTTATTTAGAAATGGCTGAAACTTGTAAATTTTAGGTAACTACCTGAAACAGTTTTGTTCATTATGCCTTCACTAGCTATGCTAAGTCCACCATGACTAACGTGTCACGTTGGGAATCTGTATCAGAATCAAAATTTCACACTCTTTCACATTCAGGTTTCTGTCTCAACTCACTGCCTGCTAACACAGCAAAGTCCTCCACCCAGGTTCTTCTCCCCTGCTTACAGTCCCCACCCTCCAGTCCATGGTAGTAGTATGCCAAAGCTAACGAAATGGGAAGAACAAGTTCTCCGAGGCAGTGCTGTTAGCTGCTACTTTCCAGCAAAAAGCAGGGCTAGCTTATAGGTAATTCACAGTTGATGAACTCATCAGCTAAAAGCCTGAGACTCATGTATCATTTAAACACGATGCATCAATCCTTTTATGTGAAGGGGTAACACAAACTCGTGACCTCAGTCCCTCGTGCCGTACACTGAGATAGCCAGCTTAAAAAGGAAAGCAAGTGCCACACCTGAGAGAGGGGTTGGTTCACAAACACCCAGCCTGTAGTAGGATTAATTTGTAAATAATTTGGTTCTTCATTTGCTATCGAATATGTAATGGCAGCATTTGAGCTGTAGTCATCATCACGGGCAGCGACACGAAGAAAACTGGTGCCAACGCGTGTGTCCTCTCTTAGGAAATCTAATGTAAGAAAGGATATTTCAAACTCATCATTAATTCACTAAAGTACATCTTTAAAGTACATCAAGTAAAGAACATCTTTCTAAAAAATTAAGGAATACTGAAGTAACAAAGTATGGAAGCTATAACTTTATATTCCTTGAAACAATGGCCATAAAAATCAAACTGCATATTTTAAAGACCTATGAGCACTCCAGAGCTATGGATCACATTTGAACTTCACATTATCACATTCATAACCTGGAATTCTTATTTCTCATAAGATACTTTTTTTTTTCTTGTATTTTTACTAAAGGCCTAATTGCTCTGTACAAAATATACATAAATGGAATTTTAATAAACTGCATAAAATCAGAAGGACCACATGGTCAGAAGCTACTTCCTAGGATTTGCATAGTAGAACTCACTGAGAATTATCAGGCTTCATTTTTTAATGAATATTATACATGCCTCTAGGTGTTTATCCATAAACAGGAAGGTTTTTCTGAAAAACCAAGAAGGAAAGATAAAACAACACACAATGAAGAATTATGCAATTCAAATGGAAGAAGGAAAAGTATGTAATGAGAAGTTACTACGAAAATCAGAAAACAAAGGATACAGTTGGTGCTCAGTGCTGCACACTCACATTCTTAGCACAACTTTCACATTCTGTGTAGTGCCACAGACACTTGGTATACACAGCTATGGAAAGATACTGGCATGGCTGCTGTTTCAAGGAATTTTCCCCTAAGGACACTCAGGAAGGCCTAAGTCAAGACTGTACTCGTTACATTGCACGTTACACAGAATAACGATTCTGCCATTAATTAAGCTAATGCATCTCTGGCTGCAATCACCTAGATGGTTACATAATCTACTGCCATGAAAGACAAAACCCCCAAAATCTTAGACATCAGGTAAGCTCACACTCAGGGCACGAAACTCTATCAAATGACTCTCAATTACATTCATAGTGGGTGTTTTCAAATCTGGGATCATTGTCATTTTCGTCCAGGATGATAACATTCATCTGACATATTCCAACGAGTGGTTCCACTGCCTGATCTGTTGCTGTCACAGTGATGGGATATTCCCGCTGCTTTTCTCGATCAAATACCTGAACAGTTGTCAGAACTCCTGAAAACAAATGAAGCATCAGAGAGTTAAAACACTATGCATTTGACAATATTCTACATTTAGCAGTTTATTTGTTTATCAATACATTGAGATACAATACAATACAATACGCCAATTACACCTGTAATGTGAACTTCAGGTTCAAGGATTCAATCACAAGTTTTAACAATTTCAAAAGTTAAACTGTACTGCTCAGGCAGATAGAAACTGCATACACACTTACATCTACACACAACTGGACTTAAATGTAGAAAATGGAGATAAGTACCAAACTAACTTTCAGAGAATGAGTTTATAAAAAATATTTCTTTTCAAGAGCAGTTAAAGGCAAGTTTCGCATCTTTTATCCTCCAAAAGTTCAGCCTGAATTCAGTTTTGGCCTTCCAAGACTTAGTCTCTTTGCTGTTTGTAAGACTACTGTCAAGTGGATTAATCATTTATATGCCATTAGCAACGTTGCAAGATAATGTGCACTTAAAATATGGTGGTTTTTTCAAAATCCAGTTACAAAACCACAAAAGTTACTTCACATAGAATTTCCACACCTCAGGGAGAACATCATTTCTACTTCAGTACTGGACATGTATGAAACTAAAAGACAAATATTTGTTCATTCAGTTAACACAGTTTATATTCTGTCTGATATCAAAAATCTAAATAAAAAAGTAGGAAATCTGATTTTATTTAAGCTTTTTTTTCCATCAATGTAACAAAGTGGTTTCTATATGCCAGTATCAGTCCTGACATTTGCTTTACCTGTGTCAGGATTAACACTAAATGCTGGTAGAACACCACTTCTGTGCATCAAGCCGTATTTCACTATACCATTGGCTCCTTCATCAGCATCAGTGGCTTCAACCTGCAGTACAACTGTCCCTGAAGGCTGGTTTTCCAATACAGAAGCATGTTCCTGATAATACTGACACTAGAAGAGGGGAGGGGAAAAAAAAAAAAAGAAGAAAAAGAAAAAAGAAAAACCAAGGATTTACCATACCATCTGATTTAAAAGTATACTAGATGGAAAAAAAAAAAAGAAAAAATATTTAGCTACACTTCCATTCATATGCACAGATGTTAATGCTTATCTGTACCATGATTAATTTACAGACTTCACTTACTATTTTGCAGTTATACGAACAACACAGGAGGCCACTGAGCATCTCCAACTAATAAAAATATTACAGTTACAGTCGCTTACACTTCCAAACACAAAGATTATTCTATATTAGCAAAAGTCTTATAAAAATGAGGGCATACCTTTGTCCAAACCACACAACTGCTTTGTTCAAGAACAGATTTCGACACAAAGTAACTTTATCAGGGACAGATTACTAAGAATTTCCAAGACTAACATGAAGTCACTGACTTCTCAAAATATGCAACACTGCCCCTCAACATTCAGTCATCAGCATCAAACTCAAAATTTTTAGACAACAAATCTTTAATTAACACTCTGAAAATGTTAACGTATTTATTTTCTTACAGTACTTTACAAATCAAGCTAAAACACTTTCATTCTTCTCTCTTTCAACAGTCCCAGACCTGCTATCATCAAAAGAAGCCTATGTAATTTAGAGAGGTATTTCAGAGCATTTTGCAACAAGTCCACTGCATAGGCAGCTATACCTATCGGTTCCTCCTCACACGTCACACTGAACCTCCAGAAGTTATTTACTCAACCTCATCTTCTAAAATGGCAGACATGAGATGTGGTTCAGGGAAGAGACAGTGCTCACAGGAGCTGTTCTGCCACAAGAGGAGAACAAACTCTGTGAGTCCTAGAAGAGGGATGGAAAAGATGGAGATGGCATTAGAGCTCAGTGAGAGACAAAAGTGGACCACTTCTTGAACAGCTCACCTGCTGCATCACTTGCAGTGACAACAGTCTTAACCATTTACCACAGAGCCTAACACAAATGACTGAGCCTCATATATTTACCTTCTGAAAGACTGGTTTGTTATTGTTGACATCATCGATTTTCACAACAACCTGAGCAGTACTTGTAAGAGAATGGGGCCCTCCAGAGGCGTTATCGTCAGTGGCTGTGATATTCAGAACATATTCTGTCCCCTGCAGCTTAGGAAATGGACTTGAACGAAGTCTAACTAGCCCTGTAAAAACAACAATAGGTCGTGGTTCTTTTTTTTTGTCTACATTAACCAATTACTGTTATTCTTCTCACTAGTAAGCATGATAATAAACTATTCTGGTTTACCTATTCACAAATAAACCACAGGGCTGCTACAGTTAAACTACGATATTTTCACCACTGCCTGATATTAAAAACAAAATTAAGACAGCACAGCAGGTTTCTTTGTGTGTGGGTATGTCTACAGAGCTAAATGAGACAACAGCTACAACTCAGCTGACCTGCACATCTTAGCTTTCCTCTATCTGCTGCAGAAACAAAACACAACAAAAATCCAGAGAAACACCGTGGCAGACTTCTGTTTTACCTGCACCTGCCCCACCAGCGAGCCTGGCTACGATCCTGTGCCGTTAGTGTGATGAAGCAGGTGTCACCACGCTACCAATGCAACGGAAACTAATCCAAGTTTGCCTTCCTGCAGCACAACCGCAGCAGCATTGAGCTGTACAGGCATACCCTCAGAAACCTGTCTTCCGCTACCCTCCCAGGTCACCCAAACGATACACCCTGCTGGATGGGACATAAAGGTGCTGTCAGAGAAAGATGTATGAAAGATTTGCCGCAAAAGCAAAAGAGACTACAGCTATCTGAGGCCATGCAGTGCGAAGCTGTTGTTCTTTTGCTCCATCATCCATCAATCATCCCTGTTATTCATCAGGTATAACAGCAATTGTCGTTACAACAGAGTATTGTCACAGCATTGGTGTCACTCAATTTGCTTGCAAATGAATTGTTTTAGCTGCTGCACTTATTTTTGACACGTATCCACTTTACCTTGGCATTTCTGCGACAAGGGGGTAGAGACTATTCCCCTGACATCAATTCTGAAAAGAAACTGCTGCAAGACACCGTATAAACCTTTATTGTTTATTAAGCAACAAAAGCCCAAAAGCATTTTGAAAGGAAAAAAAAAAAAGCTAATGTTTCTAAAATTAAGTTCACTGGTAAAGAAGTATAAAAGTACATATACATTATTATCTATATTAAAGCTATTGAGCTAATTCTAAGAGATGCTATCAATCAAATGTTAAGATTCTTTGAGCAGTGCAAGAAAGATTTTCAGAAGCATCAGACATACTACCCCTGGGACAATCAGACACTCAAAACCACTGTTCCTCTTCAGGTGCCAAAGTATTCAACTTGTGGAAGCTACAACTCTACTTTTAAGTCAGAAAGGATAAAAGGAGCTCTCAGTAAATTCAGGATCATGCTTCAACACTTGCAAGTTACCCGCAGACCATATTTTGGGGAACATTTCAGATTCTAACATTAATATTGTAAAAACATGATTTGCATTGACATTAAAATTTCATGCTGAAGCGAACTCCGAAATAAAGAGAAGGAATAACTCAGGCCAGCGTACTCCTTCCTAGATATTCAGCATGTGCTGTACCTGCCTCTGCGTCTCGCTGACCCTGATGCTGCCTTGCTGCCTCGGCTTCCCGCTTGACCTGAGACCTGCCTCATCACTGCAGGTCTCTCTGGTGACCACTGGACTGTTGGATGGACCAGGTTTCTATCTGTGGACTTGTTCTGTTCCTCTTGCTCAGTGACCGTGAGGTCCCTGCCTGCCTTGCTGTCCCCCTTGACTCACCTGCACTTTTTTTCACTAGATTAGTATTAGCTTATAAAATAGCATATGCGATCCAGTTTTTACAACTGCCACCTAATGAAGACCGAATTCAAGCTGCATCACATCAGAACCAACAGTATGCACCAGCAAAGAGTTAATATATTACCTTTCTCAGGGTCAATAACAAAGTTTCCTTTTTCATTCCCAGACACAATATGGTATGTCACACCATCTCCATCAGGGTCAACAGCATTAACTGTAGCAATCAGCGTGTTTGGGCCTGCATCTTCAGAAACAAAACTTCTGTAGCTGTTAAAAAGAAATTATGACAAGACATTTATGAATTTAGACAGGAAATAATATATACAGAACTATGCTTTACAACACCTACTGACTGGCTGTACAAAGGGTAGTGCACAGATTTGTAGCTTATTAATACGACACCGATAAGATGCTCCTTTGTTAAGCAGTGAAATTATTGTATTGATGATGTACCCAACTATCTACATCTTTCTGTTGGTACCCCCCACAGATTTCCATTGCAAACTTTCAGAAGTATTGAAGCTTTGCAACACAACTTGTGCTAAATGCAGAATTTGCTTTTTTTTTTCATTTGAAAAAATGAGTGGCAAGATTCTCAGAGTCAAAGCAACATTTGTGAAGTTAAAAGCGTCGATTGTTACAGCACACCTCTGACACAAGCTACGGGCGTAACGTCAGTTTTAAAAAAATCTCAATTCCAGACACATCACTGACGTGGTAAGCTCCTAAGAGGCATTATCAACCTAAACGTAACACTCTCGGGAGTATAAAAGGCCCCTGTTATAGCAAAATCCCAAATATTTATCATTATATCTGAAAGGATTGAGCACGGGCCAGACTAAGCATACTACAGACCTGTCCACAGTAGGTATCCCAAAGCTCAGCCATAAGAATGAGCTAGTTGGCTGTATCCAACAATACAGACAAAATACCTATGTACCACTGGGTTCACGGACCCACTCTCCCTATGCTTAGAATAGGAAAAAACTCCAAGACAACTAAAATGGATGCACAGAAAACCTAAAACCTCTCCCATTGCTTTTGTTGTCTAGATATGTGTGTTTTCATCAAACCTTCATAGAAAACAGCTTTTTTTCTTCCCCCACTTTAATATGCAATGAAGTAAGAGAAGTAAATTACTCTGGTTTAGCTCAGTCGCAACCCTCAGGACACTGTTAACTCTGCATCTGGAAAGCAAATGAACAGTAATTCTGACAAATTTGAACATGAAATCTAGGGACAGAAGAGTTACTGGCATCAGAAGAGGCCTCTTAAAAAGGAGAAAGTAAAAACTGACAAAATGAAACAGAGTGGTAGCCTTAAGCACTTCATAACTGAGATAAAGAATAACCTTGATTAAAGAAACCTCGTGGCAAGGAATCATAAGTTTATACTGGACTGTAAATCTATTTAAACAAAGAGCTAGAAGGACAACATCATCATCTTGATTTGTATTAGCCTGCCACAGAGTATAACATTAATTGCAAACTGGTCTCTCAACAGGACCTAACTTACAGTGTTCACGATTAATCTATTTCACAGGAAACTTCAACTAAGTTCTCTCTGACATTCACCTTCAAGATACTTTTCATAACAGGAAAGATAAAGCAAAATCAAAGCCTGGTTAATCTAGTTAAAGAAAAATTTGTGATAATTTGAATTCCAGGAGCTGAATTCAATTCCAATGCCAATCTACACATATATGCAATAGCACTTTCCCTGCTATTGCACAGGGGGCAGAAAAGCTTCTTGTGAATATTTGGTAATTTAAAATAATGTTCATTTTAATCATATTCTTCAGTAAACTTTAAATGTAAGAGCTAGCAGGGTGCTGGGTCTTTTTAAACTAGGTTTTCTGCTTCCAATTTGTTAGAGATTTTTACAGCTTCTTTAATACTATCACTCATTTCTGATTACAGAATTATGAACAGACACAAGTCTAAGAAATACAGAAATTCCATGACCCTCAATATAAAACCAAATAAATGAAAAATAAGCATCATCTGAAGACTGAGAAACTTAATCTGGTTTAGTATTTGAAAATTTTCAAGTTTTAGGGTTAGGGCTGTCCCCTAGAACTACACCAGACACTCTCTGTCAACCCCTTTCCCTCCCCAAAGGGGAAGAGGAAGGGAATAAGGGAGAGAGAGACTTATGGATTAGAAAAGAAAACTGAAACAGCTTTAATGAGGATAATAATAATAAAATGGAATATATACAAAACCAGTATCGAACCCAACCCCCGCGATGGCAATTACGTCACTGTCACCACTGATTCTGTGGAGCAGGCACTGGGCAAGTCCCGGACTCAACTCAGCGGCACGTGGGAAGTGGATTCAGGAGCGTGATTCTGGATTCAGGAACATACAGATTGGGATTGAAGGCAGAATAGACAAAGTCCTTCTTGGACACTAGCCATTGAAGAAGAGAGCTTGACCCTCATGAACCCCCAGCTTTATACTGAATATGACGTATATGGGGTGGAATCCCCTGTTGGTCAGTCTAGGGTCACCTGTCCTGGCCGCTCCTCCCTGCAGGTGCAGCCTCTTGCTTCTGCACTCCCCAGTGTGGTACACAGGATTTAGCAGTGGCCTTGGTCTGCACACCAGTCCTTGGTAGTAACTCTAAACATCAAGTGTTATTACTGCCAGAAGCAGACACTGTTAACTTCAGAAAGTGCAGTTACTTAGAACAGACTGAGCTGAAAAGTAAAATCTCTAAACAGTATTGTTCTGTTCTAACTCAAACCAGGACAAAAATGCACAGAGATCCAGTAAGATTTTAAAAAAGATCAACTTTTCTAATCCCTATCTCCTAAGCAGTGTTTAGGAAAGAAAAGAAAGCACAAGATTGAAGCCAGAGGTCACTTTTATATAAAATAAGGACTGTCAGAAAGCTCTGCTGTTTCGTTCAGCTAAACCACAAGCTTAGCATCACTGAAATCTCTGCCCGGGTTTTGTTCTGAGCAACGTCTACTTTTAAGAGTGGAAGGCTGATGCAGAAGCTGACTGGGAATCCCATTACTTAGCCTCTGACGTGAATGGAAGTTTATAGTTCTTCTGAGCCCCAGCTATGGAAGAAAAATGCTTACTGGTGCTTCAGGAAAAAAAGTACAGTTTGTAGAGCACCGGACCAAGTGAAATGAAGTGAATCCACTTATTGACATTTATCTTGTGGTTTTTCTAATTCAGTGGTCATTTAGGATCCTGTCATTCAAGTTTTTTCTTGAACAATTATAAACCGGGGATGTGGACTGTTGACTCTAAGCTTAAACTGCCTAATTAAAAGGCAAAATTCCACCATGTACTCTGGATGAAGGCTGAGGACAACACTGAGGTGCATGTTTTTTCTGCTTCACTTCCTTTGGTGGTGGAGGCATCATCTTGAAATGTATAATCTGAAATTACTGCACCACCTCTTTCAGTATATATTGGAAAAAACTTCAGTGCAAGAAGACTCTGTCCACATACTACCTCTATCTATCTAGATACACGAGTCCTATTATACAATGAAAATATGTTTAAACCGTAAAATTAAGAACAAAACTTAAAGCTACTTCATTTTTTTTTAACTTGTACTAGAAGGGAGTCTCAGAGTCAAAAGATCATCCTGCATTTATCCAACCGAGATCTAAGCCCAGCTCTCAGATTTGATTGAATCAAAGCCAGTTATCATTCTGTAATATCAGCCTTTTGACAAAAAATATAAAAAGCAACAGTAAAAGACAAAAGATATCAGAGCTTTAAGAATGTGTTTACATTGTCTGAGAAAACGCAGGTGCTTCATCATTCACATTTGAAACATGGATCCTAACAGTCGCTGTCCCAGTCTTCGACTCTTCTCCTTTATCTACAGCCATAATTATGAACTCATAAAGATGGTCAGGTCGCTCATAGTCCAACTGTGTTGATGGAAAAATAGTACCATGGGAAGTAATACTGAACTCTTGACTCAAAGTGTAATAGAGCAATTCAGCATTCTCTTTTGAATCGCAGTCAGTAGCTGTCACTATTAAAAGAGAAGAGAAAGACATTGTATAGATCAGTCTGTGAACTGGAATGTGAAGTACTTTAACAAGAGAATTAGTGTGTCACATAAAACCACAATAGCATTTGCCTTGGCATGTGGTGCTTGAAGTAATTTATAAAACTGTGCTATCCCCTGTGCTTCTTATAAACTAACCCTTCCCTGAAAATAAGTTGGGGTTTTTTTAAAAAATAAAAGAAAAAGTTAAGTTGCTGGTTGAATTCAGCCACTACCTCTTGCCTTTGTCTGGACTTACAGAGCCCTGTACTACCAAGAACATATTCCCATACAGAGACATACCTACGACTACTCAGACAGATCCCACCCTGTGTGATTAAAGATGAAATATTTACATGTATTACTCAACTGACAGAAGTTACATGTTTGTCAGAACCTACCCATAACCTACAAAAACCCATGCCAACAGCACAGTTGCCAGAAGAGTAACTGGCAGACTACCAGTAGTACAGGATAAATCTCCAAGTAGAACAGTAGGAGGTTATAAAATCCCATTTACCAGGGAACAGCAACTTTCCTGTAGTTTAATTTCTTTTATCCCCTCAAGATTTAAAAAAGTTTATGTAAGGGTTAAAGGCTAATATAAGGCCCTTCTACAACTGCTTAGTTGACATAGATTTGTTTTATTGCTTGGACCTGCTCATTACTTTATAAATACTTTCAATGTAAGATTTTTGCAGTTTACAAGATCAAAATCACAGAATGTACAGACCATCATTATTTAAAGTTTAAGTTATTGGTTACACGGGGAAGAAGCAAAGCTTTTTTCTCAAGTACTCAAAACCTCACACAGAACAGTTAATTCTAATCAGTGGGAGGAAAATAAAATACTCATACTGAATGTAACAAATCGGTTTACAAGTACTAACCTTGCAGAAGTGCAGTCGCCATACTAACTGTTTCAGGAACTCCAACTTTGCTGTAAATGGACTGATGAAATTCGGGGGCACAATCATTCACATCTGTGATTACAACCAAAACCTTAAAGGAGAAGAAGGGAATGTTTAAACAGCAAGTTAATCAAGGCAACAACTTCACTGCTCTAGAAATATCAGATGGAAGCATTCCCCCAAAACACCCTGGAGGTCTTCGGAAGCTATAGCACACAGGTTAAGCCATTTTTCCTACATTGTTCTTCTCCTGCTGAGAACCACTGAAATATTAGATTCCAAAACACGAGGAATTGCCAAGTCCCGGTCCCTTCCCCGTTTTTCACTCACCTTTCAACTCCATTTATTATTCCCTATTAGTAATTTAAAGCAAAATGGACAGTCTGCTTTCCAAGCATCCTTTTCCTATTATCTTCCAACACTTCTGCGACTTGTAACACTAAAAAGTTCTAATGCCAAGCGTAGTACATTTTAGCAGTATGAGTCTCCAATTCAATTACAGCACTGTAAATCAGATGTAATTGGAACTGATTATGGCAAAACAAGTACGAAATTCTGCTTCTAACATCTTTAAAACCACTTTCTTATTCCCATGTCAAGTGAGAGTCCACAGTTGCATTGCACAATCCAAACAGTAAGGAGTGTGTTAAATTAGCCTTGATGGCTGTTCATAACGCAACCCTTCGACCTGTCTGAAGCTGGCTGAGGTATTCTGCATTACAGCGCAACAGGTAGACACATTCTCCACCGACCCTTACATATACCCGTTGTAAAAACCCGGAGTGGCTCTCTCTTAACTATTGAGGTTGTGTCAGTGTAAAGCAGGTACAAGTTAAACAATGTTTAGGCTAAATGTATTTGTAAAATCATCTCATAATCCTCTTTCAAGTCATATTATACCACTCTTCATCTTGTAGTACATAAAAGGGTCAATAGACATTGTCAGTCTCTGGTGTGCTACAGCCAGTTTGCTACACTGGCATACTGGTTTTCACTGTCTCTCTGTATCCTCACACTTGTTCCTAATGATTCTGCCCCCTATTCCCTCCACACTGTACATCTTATTTCTTGCAGCAGGAGCAAACTGTTACATTGCACACATTTCCTATCGCAGTGAATTCTTGAATTCAACCAACTGTAATAACTATATTTAGAAGTATTTTTGCTGTCACACAGCTTTCTAAAATACCATGAACCATTATCTTTTCATATCAGTGAGTTTTTATTACTTTCTCTCCTTACAAGTTCACATCATGTTCTTGATATGAAACAAATCATTTTCTTTTCTGTCTGTTTTAAATCAGAATAATCTCAAATACACATCACACTTTATGAAGGTTTAGAGTAAGACAAAAAATATCCCACGGCTTGGCCGCACCCGTTTCCATATCTTCCCAGAGAAAGCCTACAACCTATGATGGGATGGCATATTAATCCCCCAGAAATAGCCTCTGCAGCATCTGCAAGAGCGAACTCGTAAGAGCACCTAAATCAGCCCCCAGCACCTAGCCATGGGCGTAAAGACTTTTAACATGGACAGTAGAATAAAGAGCATGAGCTGGGGAAATGGAAGCTCCTAGTGAAACTGTACAGAAATCTGGAAAGGCTGAAGGAAAAAGGAAATACATAAAGACTGCCAGAAGTGAACACCTACCTCAGCTGCACTACTGAACTGTTCCTCATTTTCCGCTGCTCTGACCAGAAGAAGATACTGGTGTTGGTCACTCTCATAATCCACACTCCGAGTTAAACTGATATCTCCTGTTGCGCGATCAATACTGAACAGTCCACTAGGATTAGTCAGCAAACTGTAGCTCAGGGATTTCTTTTGAAATGATATAGCAGTGACCGTAAGAAAGCTGAATTTAAAAAAAACAAAAACACAAAGCAAACAAGACTCTTAAGCACGTAATAGACAACATACTGAAAAATATCCCAAAAAAGGTATGTATCAGAAATGATGGTGCAATCCTGTAGGTCTGATCAGAGCAATACTCACTGAAGACAGTGACGGCTGAACCTAAACACCAAATTCAAATATTTTATTATACAGTAGTTCTAGCACCTTGAGGTTGAACAGATAAAGATAGGATTATTGGAAGCAGCATACAGCAAAGAGCAGAGGATTTCATTGCTGCTGCAATTGAATCTGCCTACCCTTAACTTTCTTCTATGCTAGTGATGGTTTTCAGGCAGGAAACTAAAGGAGAGAGCAAGATGTAAAAGATTCCTTTTAATAACAGCACTCTAAGTTTGCTGCTGCGGTCACACCATCCTAAAGTTCCAACAGGTAACTGCAGAAGGATGAAAGCCAGTCACCAACAGCACACATTACAGTTATACACCACATGGGTTTTCAGCTCTTGTCTGGCACTACCCTTTTTCCACTTCAGTTCAATGTGTTTAAACTCTTCAAGCAGGAAAAGTATTTATTTATACTCTTTTACTATGAAGTAAAAGAAGACATTAAAAAATATGTATTTTTAAAGGGTTTAAAACAGAATACTAATTCCTCAAGTGTCTGTCGCCTTATCATGCAGGTTTCTTGGGAAAAAAGATTTCTGTCCCCCAGAAGAACCCACCAACATGTATGATCCAGTGACAACTACAATCAAAAAGACAAAACCCCAAATGCCTTTTTCCCCATTGCATTTCCATGCTGCTGTCTTCTCGCTTCCCTCAGGCGCCCTACTGAAACAATGGAAAAGGTTGCTGTAGGTCATTACCTCCCCTTAGTTTTTTTCTGTACTTTCCCATGAAGTGGTCTCACAGTCACTTGCAGCCCACGCACGACTGTGTTCCTGCCAACAGGAATTATTCTGCCCTCCTTCTAACTCCCTACCCTGGCTACATGTTCACGCCACCTCTCCTCTCCTGTCAGCACCAAAAATCAGAAGGCCATGTTGTGAACACATTCAACAACCCGACTGAAAACTTGTTTTTCTTTTTTGTCTTTCATGGGATCAGCCTGCCCGTGCAGCGAGCATACTAGCACTAGAGGCAGCCAAAGGAAGAGCAAGATTTGGTAATGCTCCTCTGCTCAGCAGCAGACTTAAATCAGCCTACAGCTGTGAAATCCTAAACCTGGAAATCCAGCGCATGGCAGCAACTCTGTTTTCCTGCATACCTGTGTAATTGGTCCAACTTAAATATCAGAACTTTAGAATTCTACACGGATTTTCATGACTATTTCTGGTCAACATGCAAAAGGCTTTCACTGGGCACACTCTGTATATTCAAACCTCTTCTGACATAGTAATAACCACATTAAACACTTCATTCCTTTTGGATATTACCAAGTAATTTGAAAAACTGACCAATCTATTAATCGTCTTAGGTGTGCAAACCTATTTTTAAATAGCGATAAAAAACAGTTATAAAAAATTCCAGTATTTTTAATCCTGAACACAAGAGGGCAGGTACCTGTTATGTATTGTAGCATTTCACAGTTATTGCATTTCTTGCATGCCTATGCTATTTATTTCAGTTTTAAACAAAACCTTGTCATCTACTATTAACAGCTGCTGATTTTTTTTTTTATTTCAGCACACTCTGGCCATTTAGACATTGTAAAACTGAATTTTGTATATTGAACAGTAAAATACAACACTACACATAATACAATATGAATAAGAGCCAAATGGCTACGCAAGGAAGACATTTACTGGACAGAAGTATTCTCAATTCAAGTGGAAGAGGAAATGTTTGCCATAAGAACAGAACAGTTTGAGAAAGATGGAACCAAGTATTCAGGTGGACCTATATTACTAACATTTTCTGTGATATTTAGATCTGCATGATTAGACAAAGAATGGAAAAATAAAATGACAAGTTTTGTGGCATCTTCATTTTTGCTCAGTTTGTCACCATGATGAGGACAGCAAAGACAGTCTTTTATTTTTTTATTTTCACTTGATGGAGAAGACAACTCTCTAAAGTTGACACATACAGTTAAATTATTTCGCGCCATGATGCCTTTCTTCATGATGTAACAGTCCTAATGTGTATTCTGCATTTTGTTTGAAAATTAAGACACAATCAGCATCTACTAACACTTTCCATATCATTTAAAAAAGCAAGAAACCGTAATTATTCAATACTGCTTTTCTGTATAAAAGGGTGACTAAAAAAATACATTAATCAAACTGTACCTTGATCCCTTCTATTAAGATACCTAAATTGCTACTCACAGTATCTATTTATGATTCACACACAATGCTGAGGCTTTGGGGAGACCAAACAGAAATTAGACTAAGAACACAATCTCACTGCATTATTTTTAACTGTTACTTACGATTCTCCTTGTGGCGTACTCTCAGGAACATGAACAAAGTATGATATGTTGGTGAACTGCGGTGGTCGAAATCCAGCAATTACAGAAACAGAGGCTGGAGATCCTCTGCTTCCAAGTTTATCTGCTGCTAGTACAGTCAGTAAGTACTCCTTGTCCCTCACCAACGGCAAACCTGTTGTTTTAACCCAGCCAGTGTCCTTCTCAACTTCAAATCTGTCTTCACCACCTAAAAAGAACAGATGTACAAATTGTTGTCAGCAAGAACATTTTTACTCGATTAAGAGGAGAATGCAGTATCAGTTCCAAAGTTGGTTTTAGCTTAGAATCAGCATGCACACAAGCTCATTCAAAGGCTTGTTTAGAACTTAGAAATCAGCAATTACATTAATGATTATATTTCCAAGTTGCATTTTACTTCTCTGGACAATTATCACTCTTCTTTATCCTCCAATACTTTGCTGCTGTTTGACCCCAAATACCCCTTACCAGAAAATACCCTGCTAAAGTCCTGGCCAAGAGGAAGAAATCCGCCTTTGGAGCAGTATTGCTACTCCCCTTCTGTTTAGATAGTTTTGAACTATTACTAAAGTTTCCTTTAAGAACCTTATAAAGAAAATTATTAGTAACTCTACACTATCTCTGCAAAGCTGAGGCACAACCCAGGCCCTTAAAAATTCACTAGAAATGAACTAGAAGCACAACTCCTGAAAGGGAGATGGAACATTAACCTTCTCCACCCAACAAACTGCTCCACACACTGCCCTATCTCACGAACCAGCAGTCCGACAGAGGTGTACTGGCCACTGCTGCCATTGCCACCCCCTTGCCACAGCCCCGAGGAGTACTGACTGCTCCAGTCCTCATCATCTCCTGGGGGACAATCTGGGCAGGAATCCAATTTTGCAGAGAACACCCTTCAAATCTGGCAAATCTGTCTGTACGCTCAATAAATGTTGATTTTTCTCACACACTGAGCTGAAGATTTATGAACCTTTCGCGGGAAGAAGATCTTTCACTAAAAGAGGATAAAAGACAAAAAAAGTCACAATAGTGAAGCTTAATACACAGGAAATTACAGGGTTAAAATTTACCTTCCAAGAGAAAATATTCTACAGTTCCACGGATCCCTTCATCTGCATCCATAGCAAGCAGCTTGTATACTTCAGTACCTCCCTCAGCTTCAGGGGAAACCACAGCCAAGAACGGGAAGGGGTCCATGGCCCATTCAGGAACGTTGTCATTCACGTCTGTCACAGTAAGTGACAAGTGCACCAAGTACCAATCCTTTCCTGGTGGTCACAGAAAAATGAAGAAATACTTAGACAGCCACCTAACAGCACTCAGAGTAACAGAAGCACATATCAACTTCTGAGTGTGTATTGTCTGAAATCTTGTTGGCATGTAATCCAGAAAAACTTTCTGCAATCAACAGCATCCAGACACAATGGAGGGGAAAAATTAACCAGCACAAGGACTGCTGAACTGCAAGACTGGGGCCACTCGTATCACATTCTACTAGTATCTCCTTTTCACAAGGATCACACATTCTTAAACTTTCAGAATTTAAAGACATGTTTTCTGAAAAGGTTTTTTGCTGAAGAAAAAAGTATCAAGAAATATTTTGTTTATACAATGCTTACAGCAACTCTGAATTTTGACAATTCAGTAGCTGTTGCCAAAAAACCCTAACCAATCTACCCTAACTAGTGATTTTCCTGGTTAGAAAATTCACAGAAATCCTAATATGGTTTTCACTTCTATTAAAGATTAAATGCTATTAAAAAAACAAACAAAACCCCAAAACCACCACAGAATTATGAACTATTCAATTCTCCAGATCTCCAGGAATGGAGCTAAGCATTCCTGTTAAAGGAGGAAAGAGTGGGGAAATACGCTGGGTGAAGAAAGTTTCTGAACACAAGACCAAAGGATAGAATTATAATCTTCATGTTCCTAAGACAGCAAACTGACACAGAAGACAGAAAAAGCCATTTCCTCCTTTATATATATATACATATATAGACACATATGTATATATATATATACACACTTATAACAACAACAACAAAAAGCTCCCTTCGCAGCTAGCTCAGATTTGGAAGCAACTTAGCTGGCAACACAAGACTGGCAAAGTGTATCTTTCATAACTGGTGATATTTACCAGTAACATCAGTATAGATACAACTTGGGCCTTTTGGCCAGCTTCGCTCCAAGTGGACTGGCACTGAACTCATAAAAAGTTTTTGTACAAAAGCTAATGTGAGTGTTCCCCCAGCCTCTATTTAACGCTTCTGGCTCCAGAAAAGCGCAGTGTGACTCTGAAAGCAGCACAACTGCACTGACACGGCACTGTGCTCCAGCTGACAAGCCTGGCAAAGTGAAAGGCAGTGTGGTCCAGGCTAAAAGGGCTGTCTACATTTACAACACAGTTTACCCACAAGTTTCACAACGAATGTAAAGTCAGAATTTTTAAAGTTGATGGAGTCAATACTTGATTTCACTGTATATTTATTATTCATACATACATGAAAACATATCTACACACACACATCTATTTTCAAAACAACTTTCCAGGAACTGAAACTACACACAAAGAGCAACATCTAAAATTATCAGTAAGCTTAGCATTTAAGACTCTAAACATAAATTGTTGCCACAATGTCTAATCTTGTAAACAGTGTTATCTTGCTAAGGAGAGATATTCCTCTCCCGGGAAGGTGTGCCACTGCAGCCAGACAGCTGTACTTTCCCTCTCCACTTCCCTAATTGTAGCATTACACCCCCCTCCAAAAACATCCATGTTCCAAACAAAATACATTACTTTTGTCTGATGTATGCATTTGCTGATGTTATCCCTTCGCTCCCACATAAGTACTCATGTATCACTCACACGAGCCTCTTGCAAGCTTCAGGTTTTCATACTTAGGAGCCTCTATCTGATGGCAAGCGGTCTATTTAGTACATGGTACCATCACCTGCAATCTACAATCAACCAGTAAGCGAACTGTCATAAAGAAAACTCCTTGGCGCTGTGATTAACAAAGTCAAATATAAGTTTCTTAGTTCAGATTCCTGAGACTTAATCCATCATGACCTTTGAGGACTTCCTGTTCTTATCCAGAAAATTCTCTTAACAGAAGAAACAGCAGTCACCCAAGATGACCAGAGTTCTTCTCAGTAAAACCTGTAAAACTGTACTAACTCATCTGAATTTTAGAGCTGTAACTGTAAAATCATTTTTTTCTTTCTCTAAAGAGTGAGAGTGTATTGACAGTAATTTGTTAAATCCAAATTAATTTCTTTGTAATTATATGCTGTACTCAGAACCTAATGTTCCAGGGAATATTAGCTTGAGAGCACATATGAAAAAACTGTGGCTACAGAAAAACCAAACTTCTAATTTGTCCAACAGTGCATCACAGAAGCAATCAGTTTCCCAAAAAAGAACCTTGAAGCTGCCTTGCGCCATCCTAGAACATAGATACATGCAACATGCATTTTGTAATTTTAACGGAAAAATTCTCAGTTACTATGTACACCAAAGTCTTACAAAGTCTTCTCGACTCTGAGATGGCTCGTGTGTTATGTATTGCACTTCTGCAGTCTGACGAGGAGGGAGGCCAGGTATAAGCATGCTCAGTTCCGCTCTCTGACTGAATGTTCTTTGTAACATTGCATGTGGAGCCAAATTTCCAAAGATAAACTTAAAATGCCTCATTACAAACAAAGATTGGCAGCGAGGTGAAAGTACTGCAGCCCACACTGCTATTGCTCCGTCCTCGGAGTCACCCAGGTATAATTCCCTTCAACATTTAGACACTCTGTGAAAACAGCTGCATGCTTTCTCCTCTGTATAGCACAGAAGAAGCCAGAGGAGCATCAAAAACACATCCAAAAAACATGATGTAAAAAGCCGCAGCATAAATATAATTTCCCACTACCCTACTACATAGAACCAGATGCGTTTCAAAGAGATGTGTCTCATGTCAGAATGTGCATTCCAAAAGTCCCACGGCAGCCAGTCCAAGGCACCTGAAGCAACTGCAGAGGATGGAACTCGTTAGATATTGACCTGAGTCTGAGCTGAAATACACCACGGTGACCCACAGCAAGTTCTAAATGAGAAGTGTCAAATGAGATCCATGCCTGCTTGAAGGCTCCAAAGATTTTAATTAAAAGTTGTCAAAAAACAAAAAAGTGCAAAAGGGAGAAGTCTGTGCCAAAATTGCCCGTCTCTTCTCAAAAGAACACATCTTGTGGATGTTGTCACGAGTTTGTAAATACTCACTATTAGCTTGGTTTGCCTGGGCATACCGCAGGCTTCAAATAGCAAGCACTAAATTAGAAGCTGAGTTAAGAACCTTTGAAAATCTGCCTCTATAATAGTAGGATCTACTGAGGATTTGGATGCCACCTTGGTAACCGTGCCAGAAGTATAAAGGTTACTGATCTTTTTCCCTCTGGCGTCTGGGAATCAATATCCTCATCAAGCCATGAACTCATTCTGTTTCAAGTTCTGCTCAAGTTCGTAACATGCATTTATTCCTCTATCAAAAAATAAGTCACAATTGAACAAAAACTGATTTTGATTGAATGAGTAGTAATAAACCTGGATACAAATCCCACTCTCGTCACTTACCAATTGTCAGTTCACTGACCATTAATATGCTGGTACTTAGTACGTGATTATAACTGAAAAATACGTCTTGTAAGGAAACTGTGGAAAACTGCATCAGGACTGGGATTAATCCTCACATGCTCTAGCAAACTTTATTATTAAAAAAATTAAAGGACTTGGGCACGTTCCTCCAGGTACTTGTGTTTTAATAGTTAAGAGACACTAATGTCATTTGTCATCTTGGAAAGATCAAAGCTTTCAGCAATGTTGGTCACCTCTGAAACATCTGAATACTCTAAGAATTCTGCTGGGATAGTCAGCAGGAACTGCAATGCACATAACCAGAGACAGGCGTAAGTGCCTCTCTTGACCAGTATATGCTTCCACTGCAAACGACCTTACAGAACTTATTGGTGTGTTATCTTCTTTCATTAACCATAGACAACACGATTCACAAGCAAAAATACTAAATAAATCATCGTGATTTCACTTTCAGATGAAGGCAGTCTGGAGGAAAATGACTGTAAGTCAGTCTTCCCGTGACTGTGTACCGTATATCAAAGCAAAACTACAGCAGAAAACACCGAACAGGACTGTACCTCTCTGTACTCTACAAATGTGACCTGACAACTTGTAGAAACAACATCAGCATGTTCAATGAAGCATGATCAGACAAGGACTTGCCAGAGGACAACGAGCACGATGAAGAGACTGACTTGCACAATAACATGTAAGATGTGTATGTCTAGCAGGACAACGCATTAAGAATTTCAAAGTATATGTTCGTGAATGTGATTTTTAAAAGCCTAACTCCACATCCTAATGAGCACAGCAAATTTAGACAAGTTTTTCTTTTGTTCTAATTATCATGAGTCGCTTGTATTTTGGAACTAACATAGCTGCTTGCCTACAGAAGAGTTGTGTTTTCCTACAGAACAGAGCTTAAACCAGACCTTTAACTAATTTTTAATAAGGTATATACAATTCATTTTCTCCTCTACATATGAAAATGATTTATGCTTCAAGACAGTGGAAGGAAATTTTAGAAACATACATCTCTCGATAGTTCAGGTGTCTCGATGCCTCCTTCCATCAAAGCACTCCCCATATGTATCTGGCAGATTTATTTATTATAGATGTACATCAGGATATTAATAGCAGTAGTACTTTATTAAGTGACTGCACTTGTATATTATGATTAATAGTAGTTTATTAGTAGTATATAAGAAGTACATGTGCAGTAATACTACTACATTATGGGAGAAATAATGTTACCATTCCACTCAAATCTTAGCAGAAACAGCTTAAAACTGGTAATCCTCTGTGGATTTGGGTTAAGTCCTGCAAACACACAGACAGGTTCTACTTAAATTATCTGTTCCGAATACCAGGCCCCAACAAGTGGAGATACTTGCAACTATATTCAGCAGTGCAAGTCAACACAGCACTGAGACCCTAAGCCAGGAATATGGCACAGGCTCAATCATCCCTGAGAGAATTTTCAAATTGTTCTGGAACACACTACCAAGGAGAATTTCCTCAATATTAAATGCTAGATAACTGACTCTCAAGCTAGGCACACTGTAGACATGTTACACAATCTCATCCATTTAAAAAAAAAACCCTATAAAAGAATAGCTGGCACATAGGCAGATTTTGCATTTGACAGATTTTCTTCCCTCGTTTCAGACAACAGAAAAATTTTAATCGCTTTCTCACAGATACTGAGCAACGAGAGATAAAGCTCAAAATGGTTCTTGCTGCACACAAACACAACAGTACCATAACACTGGAGCATCTTCTATTAATTAGCATTTTGAAAAGTCATATAGAAAATAATACTTCATATTCAAAAGGGTAAAATAATCTCTTTTTTTGATTAGAAAGTATTTTTTCCCCTCTTTTCTTATTTTTCTTACCTACAGAAACAGGCTCTGTGAGCAGATTGCTTTTCCCATGTATTTGCAAACACCACTTACTTGCCCTTTGCAACATCAAAACTCAGCCCTCTCTACAGCTCCCTTTTCGATCTATAGAAAAAATTAGAACTAAAACGATAAACTCTATTCCAGAGGTTTGTCCTGCATTAGCTGCTTAATTCCCTATTAGAGTCAATTCACGTATCATCAAAAATCCTTCTTAGGACAGCTCATCCTGAAGTCTGTCTCTTCTCTTGATATCCTCTGGAATCCCACTGGAATTACTTCTTTTTAACTCCATATTGGTGACAAAAGTTGCAGCACTGAAATTCATTCCCTGTCACCACTATCAATCTTCATAATCCACTGGTGAAACCTCATCACAGGTATCTATCTATAATTGCTTATTTTTCGTGGCTATGGTTGAAAACTGATAAAACAGGGGATTCATAACACAGCCTTGCTCTGAATTCCAGCTACATCAGGTAATGCAATATGCTACCTGGTCCGCGTTCCTGGGGACAGGAATGTACACAGTACAACATGACTCATCCTTCAAGAAAAAACCCACCAAAACTTAAGCAAAATATTAAGTGACTTGCTGGGAAGTTTAACCATAGCAAAAATGCTCTTTAAAAGCAGCAATAAGAAAAATAATAATAAAGAGTCTCTGCAATATCTTTCACTAGGATTCCCTGTAGGCAAACCTGTAGATCCAACACAGCCAATGAAATCAGTTCTCTCCCAAAGTACTTAAGCAGACATTAACATAATCGAACTGGTGGTTTCTATCGCAGAAACATTTCAAAGAATGCTGCAGTTTACCCACACAACATCCCTCGGTGTCAGACTTCTACCATTTTGTATTAGGCTAATTTTAGCACTACCCTTGCTTAACCTTTCAATAGATATAAAGAACACAGGCCGCCTCAGCGCTCTGAGGAAAGTGATGTGGTAACATCTGAATTACTGTACATCCAGTAACATTTCTTCAAGTCCATGAGGTCCAAGCCATAACGCAGATAGGATTTGTGCAACATCCAAACTCTTCCTACTTGAAGGCAAAATTCGCTGTTCTGAAAGGGAGCCACTTCTCCAAGGAAAAGCGTGAAAATTTGTTATTCAAATGCCTTTCAGAAACAGCAGTGCAGATCAAGGGCAGCGTCTGCTGCCAGCCGCCTTTTCCCAAATCTCCACAATCGGAAGGCAGACAGTGCCTCACGAAGCACAGCTGCGCGTGAAGCACAGTTTTGCTTAATGTGCTTAAACATGGAGAAGCTTTAATAAAGACAGAGTTAAATACATAGGAGAAAACACTGTGTTTTAAATTAACTACTCAAAGTTAGAAATTTGATCCTTTGGAGAGATACAAACCACATCTGTATAATAAAATAAACGGTTCTTATTTTAAAAAAAAGCCACACAACAGGAAGAACACCTTCATACTCACACCATGCAGAGTGGGTTACATACTTTGTCCAAAAAGTTCAGGAAAATTTCTGATAAAAAGGATGGCACTAGCTTGTAAAATAATTTGTAATTTTTCATGTCATATTTAAGACATACAGAGGGACTCAGTATTTAGAAGGAACAGAAAGCCCTCTCAAAATCATGAACCTTTAAGGGAATCCAAGTTAAAGACTTGTCAAAATTGAAGAACCTACTGAAAATTACAAGAAGTGACCAAATATTCTCATAGCATAAAGGTTCCTTTCCTCTTTAGGTTCTTCAGTAGTTCTTTATGGCTCTCCTGAATTCAAGTTTATCTGAAAAAAAACTCTTTTGTGGTGTTCACCAATAACTTCCTAGGAAATGGTTTTGACATAAAGTAACATGAACTAGCCCCTCCAACCTGGCATCTAAACTGAGTTATAAAGATTCATTGGACTGCAAACAGATACTGCAAATTAATAAATCCTGCCATTCCATACAGCAACTGGGAAAAAAATGTTCCTCCACCTACCTACGTTGTCACACCAAGGGTGGCAGGAATGAGGAGAAGGCTTTAATATTCAGTTAACAACAACTTTTCAATGTTATACTGGTTAAACCGAGCCTTGAAAATCATGCATGCTGAAATTATTTGATTGAAATTTCAAATACTGTAGGCCGGAGTTGCCTCTAAACCCATCTCTTTTCACCATGTCAAATTATAAAAGATGCTGTCAATCTGTGAAATCCAACGTATTCTCAGACTTCTGATTTCATTAGGATTATACGACTGTCTTTTCCCCCTAAAATCCAGTGGCTACTGCTATAAGATGACACTTGAAAATAAAATCCTTGTACTCGTTAAAAATGTAGGCTTCTCTGCATCAGTGTAATTGACAAAACGGACATACCAGACATTCTGATTTTTAAAATCTGACTATGTAGAATATGTACTTGACTGAAAATGTCTCTACAATTGTGGACAAATGCTATACATTCCTTGAACGTACTGAGGAAAGAGATATTATATTATTATGATTGAACAATAATGGGTGAGAAGCTAGGCTGCTCCTGGCATTTTTAGGTCATTTCAATTTATTTTTTAAAGGATATTATCAAAGTGTTAAAAGCCTTTAGGTCAATATAGCTATTAAATCCTGGTCTATATTTATCAGCAAATGAAGTATTCAAGTTGGGGTTTTTTGGGGTTTTTTTTTAAGTTGTTCCAAGGCTTCTACATTAAATAGACCAATGTTTTTTTGAAAACTGGGGGTTTGTTATTTGTTTGGTTTGTTCGGTTACTTCAAGTAAAATATTTTGGGTTTGGTTGCAGAGGATATTGCTGTTTTGAGGAGGCTTTGCAAATATCATAGGGAACTCTTTTGACACCTCACCCTATGATATGTCTTCAAGTAAAATATCTACTGAATTAAAGTCTGACAAGATACATTTCCAGAAAAAAATCTTAATGTCTTAAGCCTATACCGCAATCAGGAGAAATCTCTATTCCCATTTTCATACCATAACATGAGATATAAGCTACTGGTTATTGTACCCAGCCCTACTCTATATCCTTCAAAAAATAGGACAGTTATGCACAAACATTTCTCTACTGTCATTTCCAAAAATTCATTAAGTACATGATGGGATACTTTTAAGTACGGTAGTTTGCTCATTCATAAAACATGAACCTTCCAAAGGGATAACTTTGATGGGCTCAAGCTGTGGACAGCCTACATTCCCTCCTAACACGCCTCATCCTTTTTGCAGACAGAATTACGACAGTCTGTCACGTCTCTGCTCCTTACCCTCATATGGCTTTTAAAACAGAAGTGAAAGCAAACCAGAAAACAAAAGTACAAAAGTAAAGAAAGCATCAGAGGAGCTCAACTATCATAGCAGCACGGATCCTAACATAAATTACCAATTAAAAGAGAGTAAAGGGATAACCATGTTATCAGGGACTTCTCAGCGTGGTATCCATCTGCTGAGAGTGGCAGACAGAAAAAACAAGCATGTCCAGATGTGAAATAATGACTACGAATTAATAATCACAACAGATACCCTTAAATAGAAAACATGTGTCTTATTAAATGATTACTGATTGACAAAAAAACCATTAGCATCAGGAGAGAACTTAGCTAAAGAGGTAGCAGCTACTGTACCACTATAAGATGGGGAGTTTTCTGGAAATTTTCCTTGGAATTTCTTGGGGCAAATCTGGTTTGTTTCTCTGTAGCCCATTATGTGCAAGAGGCAAAAAAAGATGCCGCTACCATCAGTAGCCTCAGCAACACATCCTGCTGTATTTCTTTGTATCATTATGCACAGAAAGTCTTTTGAACTAACATCATCTGGACTGCAAACCTAAACGCATGAAAGACAGGAAATCATTATTCATATTAATTTTCCAGAAAAATAAAATGAAAAAGAGAAACCTGACCATGGCACACCACATACCACCGTTTACATGCATCATCAGTAAACGGAAGCCTGCTCCTACCACACAGAACCTGTGTCATCAGGGCTCGGAAAAAGCAACAAACTTCTCAGCTTCCATTCCAAACTGCGCGAGGGAGTAAGCTGTCAGACAGGCAGAGCCTTTCTTATCTATTTCTACCTTATTCTGCTCTAGCAGCCCCAACCGTCCTTATCGCAAAGCTGGCAATTCCTTAACACTGATTCTTACATGCAATACCCATTTAAAGAAGTAGAAAAATTTCACATGCAAAAGATCAATCATTTAAGGCAATCAGATTTCCTATTTGAGAAATTATGACCTCTTTTATGAGAGAAAGGAGAAGAAAAAGTGGAGTTCATGTCTAAAACACTGCGTATTACTAAATACTGTATATTATTAAGTGAATAAAAAGGAAACTGCCTTCAAAATAATGCACTTGTCCCCTGTTTATATGAAAACACTGGGAAGTCAAAGGAAAATTTACTGTGAGCTAAGTCTCATCTCTCTTTCATTCTAAAACCTAAACTCGAACATACCAAGGAGGTTAAAGATATTCTATCTACAAATCTGGACACCACACTTCTGAGACTAATTGAAAACAGAAAGGTTAGGAAAAAACGAAATAAAATTATTTCATAATCAAATGAAGTGTAACATAACTGCCATGTCAGTCAGAGAATCAGTGTCCAATTGGAGATGGTACAACCGGCTTTGAGGAAGATCCTATCCTACATTTTGTAATTTACTACTTCCATCAGATTAATGGATTTGTGCTGAAACTTAGTTATCTCTTAAAAAAAAAAAAAGCCTCTTTTTTTTCTTTTCTCAGAAACTGAATGTTTGAGATGATATATCACCAGAATATCTAAATATCTTTGGTGTTCGACTCTCAGTAGTCTCACGAAGATATATTTAATCTGACTGCTTGGAGTAGACAGCATATAGTATCAAAACATTCAGAATGAATAAACATCAACATGATGCTCCAAAGCTTCCCCAGACGTTCCTTTCTATCACAAGACAAATAACATTCCAAACCTGTAAATACCTAGAGTTATCCCAAATGCACGTTTTCTTTTGACTTAATAGCATGAAACCCACTGCAGTTCTATGAAACATCTGCTGGATAATAGGTGATGATTTCAACTTGAGCCCAGCTTGATGCGCAACTGTTAACACGGCTGTAATTCATAAAAGAGGTAATAAGAACTGTAAAAGACACAATACCACCCAGAAGCTACTTAATTCTTACGGATGATCCCCACAGACTCAATACAGCTAGTAAGGGACTAAGGCCTCAGATAAAATTAAAACAGATGATCCCTGGCTTCCAAGAATGGAAATTGTCAAGGTTTAAAATATTCATATCACTAAAATTGCTACCTCCACTCTCTATGTCAATTTGAACAGGACAAATATACTTAAAATATAAGTGACTGCTGTTAACTATTTGGTAGGTATGTCAAACATCAGCCTTAGTAAATCCTCTGATTAGAAAAAAATGAACAACAGGGGATTACAAAGCTAAGGCCCATGGATGAAGTAAGGTCAAAGGAGCTTGAGACGACAGAGGATTAGAAAGAGGCAATCTTTCATGACTTCCCCCAAGCATTAATGGAATAATAATGTCTCCTTCTCAAATTAAATGCTAGCTCTATGCTAAAATATTCATGTGCATGACAGTCTATTAAATTTTACCTTCTGTTCACTGACTGAAAACTTAAAACAGTATTACGCTGTTGTGAAGAATAAATAAATTGTGTCCCAGTAAATTAAATGGTATAAAATCTGAAATGCTACAGAAAACACGAGCATAAGCATCACTTTTTCAGGCAAGGTTAACTGAAGAATACAGCCCAGGCCCGAGTGGCCGCTGAGACCACTGGAGGAATTTACTCATCAAGGACCACATGTCGAAATACGTTCTCAGGAAGTTAAGCCCTGAAGGTTTAGAATTCTGTTTAGCATCCTGTTGCTCAAACTAATATACAAGTTTTCCCCGGTGTTACTCTTTGGTTTGGGCTAGTGGGGTTTGGGAGGGTTGTTTTTTTTTCTTTTGGCCAGTATATTTGTAAATTATGAAAAACATAAATATTGTTGGGCCTTATTTCAATTTCAAATGAGTGGTTTCAGCTCTCAGGATGGAGTTTTCTGTCCAATGTCCAGGCAGAGCAATTTAAGCTCTCAACATAGGGTACAGAGAATATTTTATACAAGTGCACACACACTGCTGCTGAAGTTGCAGAATTTAACTGCCAAAGAGCAGCAAGAACAAGCTGCTCTGCAAGGTAAGAGGAAATGGGAGACAAGGGGGACAGCAAGGCAGGCAGGGACCTCACGGTCACAGAGCAAGAGGAACAGAACAGGTCCACAGATAGAAACCTGGTCCATCCAACAGTCCAGTGGTCACCAGAGAGATCTGCAGTGATGAGGCAGGTCTCAGGTCAAGCGGGAAGCCGAGGCAGCAAGGCAGCATCAGGGTCAGCAAGACGCAGAGGCAGGTACAGCACATGCCCAGGGGAGCTCAGAGAAGGACCTGAGCTGAAACGCAGCTCCAGGACATGGGGCAGAGGCCGCAGACAAGGCTGTGACAACGAACTGTGTGGTCCAAGGGTAGTCGGCTGCATGGTGTCAGAGCTGGCCTTGAACATGGGCAGGCAAAGTCAGGGAGCAGGGAGCTGCAAGATCTGTTACTGCACTCCAAGGTCTGACAGTCACGGTGGGCAGGTCAGCCCCTATCTGAAGGGTGGCATTCTAGCAGTCTATGAAATCGATCAGCCTTGACTGATCTGTGATCTCTGTTTCTTAAAACTGACTTCTGCCTGGTTTTAAACCTTCCTTCCAAGGACTGGTGCAAGGAACTCACCCGAAGTCGAACTACAAAACAAGACAGTATCTCCTCTCTAGTCCAGGGCCTGGAATTAATACTCCTACACAAGTAGAGCAGAACCTATGCCACAGAAAGTGCACTGAGCACTCTCGCTTCAGATTTTCCTGTTGCTGTTTTCCATTAACTGCTGTTTCCAAAAAACGTACAAACTATGTTAAAACTAGGTCTACAAACTAACAAAAGGGCCACAAAAATACACAGTGAATAAGCAGAATTAGTAACTTACCACTTCCTCTACAGATTGCAGTTAATTTTACTGTAGCACTAAAATACACAAAATAATATTTCAAAGAATACCAAATAAGAATTTTTTTTTAATCTACATTAAAAAAAAAAGAAAATCATGAAGTTTAAGACCAAAGTATGGCCAGTCAAAAAGTAACTACTGCATGTACCTGATAATAGTGATTTGTTCACATGGGAGCTCAACTGCAGCTTTGCTAAAAAGCCCAACCATTAGTGTCAAGGAGTTGTTCATGCTGCAGATGCCTCTCAAAGCTCCCCCTGACACAGGACAATGCACACCAGCGCCAAGCCTATGGCCACACCACGCAGTTCTACTCAGAAACACCCCACATAGTGAGGAGTGAACCGGTTACAGTGGAAGTTACTTCTCATCCCAAGTAGGGTGAGATAGGTTACCCCATACCTTCAACAAGCTGCCACTCAAAAGAAGAAGGGTTTTCTCACTCCATGAACATGTGGAAGATTATCCAAATATTGAGATGCTAAATGTCTGCTTGCGTCTGGAACAGTATTTACTTCAACAGAACACCAGCCCTGGACACAAAGCCGTGTTGATTATCCAGGACAGAATTGAGAGGAAGCAAGCAGAGAAATATTTAAAATTCTATTGTAGCTGAAGAGAAAAAACAAGCAAACATGCAGCCTGTTACATACCCTTTGTGCTCCTCCGAATAAAAATTAATCCAGAGACAGGACATCTCTTACATAGTCCCATTTATGAACTAAAGGGGGAGGGCTGTCACATAAACTAGGAAGAAACAGTGCTGAATGCTGCCTTGTTACCATGTACCAGTCTTCTTACCACTATTCTGAGAATGCTCCATCATTAAAAAAAATAAATTTCTTTCCAGAGACGTATTAGGACCACCTGTGCCACAACACTTTTAAGCAGTCTTTACTACTTTAGATAATAAAATGCATATTACAAATGAATCATAATAAACTACTCTGCAAAAACACAACGAGGCTCGACTTTATGTGCTAAACCATCTAAAAATTTTGCCTTTCGCTTGATATCACTGCCTGGGTTCAAGAAGATATTAATGCCAGAATTAATTGTTGGTTAATTTTCAATTCTCAGCTACCAGACAGCAAGAATTAGGGGACAGGAAATGAATAATATATTAAAGGAACAAATACCACGTTATATCACTTGAAAAGAAATCAACACCTAGTACCATAAGATGTAGTAGCAGAAAACCACAGCTACTGGAACACTTATGGTTACGTTCAGTGTAAAATAAGCCAGCACAAGCGTTAAAAGCAAAGGAAATAAACTGAAGAAAGAACCTGAACTTACACTTTTATCCACAACAAAACTCTGAATAATTAAAACACCTAGCTCTGCTAGCCATCTTTTCCCTTCTCCTTTTGCTTATCTTTTCTTGCATTACTGAAGCTTGGATTGCAAATAAAAAAAGAGACACCACCTTCTAAATAAGTTTGAAATACCTATGTATTTTAACTCCCGTAAGATGAGAACGTAAGCATTCCGCAACTTAAGAGTTTTAAACGTGTCAAGTAATTATTAAACTTTTTCTGCATTTTTAATTTTAGGCTACATTAAACACAGAAACTTAAAACCACTAGCAGGGGAAGTACACGCTTGTCCTGTGCACAATTAATTGCCGTCTACCTAGTCTCGAGTCAGAATCTAGTTCTACTTATTTCTTAGAGATTATTATCTTACCACTTCATACTACTAGCAGTAATACATCAGGCTGGTGGAAAACACTCTGAACTATTAAGTAAAAGTACAAGAAGGCAAAAAAACTCCCTGCAAACAAGTTACAGTTGCTTTATTTTTTTAAACTGGAAGCGTTGCTCTGCAAAAGAAACCCCTGGCATGTCAGTCACAAACTTTGTTCTGGGCAATCTCAGACTTGTACATTCAGACTAGGTAAGAGCAAAAGCCATCATGAAGGTGAGTCTAGCGGTAACTGGGGGCAAGGTTAACTACCGCTTTGCTAACAACATCCTCTTGACCTGACAGAGGGAGCTGTGACACCAAGGTAGGGCTTGAACCTGAGCTACATGACAGGGGATGAATATCCCAAAAGCATACTCAGATCGAGCATCTGAGTAGTGACAAGCCCTTTAGCGTGTAGCCTTGCTCGAGACTGAGAGCAAAGCCAGGACACAAAAAGCGTCTGTGCTTTGGAAACTGGTCCAACAACCTCCCGGTTAGCAGGCAAAGCTCAAGCTGGAACACAGTATAAAGCCAGTACAAGGGACTTCTACAGCGACAGGCATGGCAAAAGCCCAGTGACAACAAGAGAAGGCTCTGAGAGCTGATCCTCAGGGCTTTCCGTGCTGCTCATTAATGACAAAGAATTTCAACAGGTGAACCAGTTAAAGTCCGATAACCACCTTGCTGCTCCAAGCACTTTTGCACAGCTGTACATCCGACCTGACTGAGCTGTGCGATGCTTCCTGTCACCTTTAGTGCTTTAATATCACTCTTTCCCGACTGAAAAGATCACAACTACACTCCACAAAAAAACAGCACACGACACCTGACGCCTCACCACCGCTGCATGCTTGCTGTCACTCGTGGACCTTTACATTCCTTAAAAGCCAAACCATCCTCCGGCTTCCTGATGGGACACGACTCACTGCTCCATCTGAGACGCAACGGGCCACGCGTGGCAGCCCGGGAACGGGGGCGGACGGGACAGCCGGGAACGGGGACGGACGGGACAGCCCGGGAACGGGGACGGACGGGACAGCCCGGGAACGGGGACGGACGGGACAGCCCGGGAACGGGG
>VZZY01022144.1:43361-78303 GCA_013400335.1 Eurystomus gularis | reverse complement strand
TCCTAAGTTCCACCAGAAGCTGCTCTAATTACTTATGTCAAATCTGACAGAATACAAAAAAATAACTTAGCATTCATTAAATAAAAAAACCACAATTAGTTTCCTGTGAAATTTAATTAAGCCCATCTGCCTCTAATCTTCTTGTGTGGCCAGTTTTAATTATCACCCCACAACTGTAATCTGGCCCCAACTTTGTATCTACCTTCTGAAGCTTTTCATCAAGTCCTTGCCCCCTGACCTTCCTTCCTATATGGTTCTGAACAAAGACAATTCCAGTTTCCCCCCCACATATGGACTACTGTGAGATGTCTCTCCCTTCTGCTCACCTGCTTCTATTAACCCCTACAATCCTATTTTGACAGATGTTATCCCTTCTCCCCATTTCATCATCCAGACTTACTTTTTTCTCCCAGGACAGCTCTCTTAACACAGCTCCCTCTCTACTCCCTGGCCTCAGCCTCCCAATCCCTTTTGGCCCACAGTGCTATTTTAACAGACCCAGATGCTTTAGTCCATTCTGATCCACTACCCACAGAAAGTGAAGGGATTTAGATGAGCAACAATAGCTGATGATACGTGCGTAGTTGGAGCATGACAAAGCAATGTCCCTTGCAATCAGTTATGGGGACAAATGCACAGGAGCCATTAAAAAGAAAACTTTGTTTTAAACCGTGGGCTGGAAAGGCAAAGGGGTATGGAAGACCTACCACATAATCCTGCCTGTTTTGGTAGACAGGTAAAGTATTTAATATAGGATGAAATATGAAATAGCACACAAAACCCACTAGAGAATGAGAATATAAAAAGTGGTTTCGGAAATGAGGAATTGCTCATTATATACCATATATTTAGCAGTACTTAAGATGGGTGACGTGATAAGGAAATATCAAAGATATAAGAGATGAATGGGCCTTTCATGAGAAAAGTTGAGAAGAAACAGCCTGAACTACAAACAATCAACACTTATTCTTTAGATTATGATAACATATGTATGATAGTGACTAATTACTTTATACAGATAAAGATATTTTCTTTACAGTTCAGAACTCAGATTGCAATCTTCTGACTTTCAGCTACATTCGTATATCGATTTCCATCTGCAGATGTCCAAACCTTCATTAAAACTCAACCACTCCATCAAAGATAAGATTTTCTGTTCAATAGGTCTTTGTCCTGTTAGTGTAGAGGAATAAATACTTCCATTTTATGGATCTATCGCTTCATCTCTTTAAATCTATTTTTTTTATAGTGTTTCTACATGATCTCCATTAACATCATCATAGAACATTAACTTTTAATGTCAGTTCTTTATGCAGAAACAAATAACACTGTATTGCATGAGTAAGCAAATGCACAAAACTCTTTTCAGCCATCACTCTAAAAGCACAGTCTCTCCCACACAGGTTCACTTAACTCTCAGAGGTAGCAACTGTGGGTAGAGAGTGAGCAAAGCTGCCAAAGGTGCAACATGCTTCCTTGCTGTGTACAGGCGGGGCACACAGATACTTCCCCTTCATGTGAGCATCACACCTGCAGGGTTCACGCACACATGAACACAATCTGGATGTATTGCAGCTAAAATAGTTTCCACGGATTCTCTTTGCAAGAGCAAGAGGAGTGTCAAGTCTTAAGGCTTTAAATCAAAAGTCCTTTTCTTCCCTCCTTGTGCAGTCTCCTCAAAAGCAGGACTGCCCTGTCTAAAATTTTAAGATTTTACACTGAAGAGATTAATGCAGAAAGACTTGGGGGGGGGGGGGAGGGATGGTAAAAAAAACCCAAACAAACCAACAATATAAATCTGAGTTAAAGTTATAGCAGTTTAACACTATCAGATGTATTAACAGACACCTGATGACAAAATTCAAGCAATCAAGATGTAATAGCAAAAGAGCAAACCACTGATTTTTTTTTCTGTAAACATCCCTCTAATTCATGACCTTCTGTTTGAAGTGTTAAAGAAATGCCTGAATTTTCCTTGTTTCAAAAGGAAGAAAAATATCATAGCAAATACTTAATGAATACTGTGTTACGCAAAGTACATTTTTGCCTTAACACGTGACACTCAACAAAATGAGAATTACTGTGAGATACTGTGGTAAGGATCAGGTGGAGATAGCAGGGAAATGTGAAAGAGACCCATGAGGAAATTGTTTAAAGTCTCCATCACTCAGTAATAATAAAACTGCATCAAAAAATTAACATTCAAAGTCCTTTTCCTCAAAGCCATATCCCAACTGACAAATTATTAACACCAATACAGTGTTATTGAAGTGGGGAGCTCATGTCTGTTTATCAAGAAAGCCAAGACCAACAGTAGAAGTATAAAAGTTACCCCTTATTTTTAATTCTGCATTGTTATGTTTTCATCAAGAAGAGTGAATGGATATAACTTAGAATAAAATCTTTTAAATTCCTCGAAAGATACCATGGGAGGCAACAATCCACAGCAGGAGGAGATCAGTATTATGACTGATCTTACTGTGTTCATATAAATAATCATGTTATTTTTAGTAGTTATATTAATAATGACTGTTATACAGAAGATGGCTGGTTTGTCTTTTCGCTAAGAACTCTTGAAAGAAAAAGGATTAAGCTGTAAATTGTGACAAGTTAACTATCATGTGTGACTAATGAAAGGCTTCTCTCCCCTTTTCCCCACAAAAGGGAAAGCAGAAAAAGCTTTGAGTTATTTAAAGGGTGCCAAATTTTCCAGCAACTACTGAAAACAAAACAGGCAAGTCCTCCATGCCTTTAATCTTTAATATGAAGCACTGTCCATTTTCTCACTGAAAGGACCTCTGTGCTAAGTACACAATTTTCAATTACATTGTCTTATCCTTTCTGTTTTGACAATTGTACCATTATTTGTGTTTACATATTAAGTTTTACCTCTCTAAATAAAAATTTCTTATCTACCATAATTAATGAATACCTGCTTCTTCATAAATCAGATAACTACAAGAAGCCTATACCACTACTGCCACTGATATAGCACCAGCATGCTTGTTTGCTCAATTTAGAACACCAAGTTTCTATCTGTTAATATTTCAGTCTCATGTAAACTGTGCATACTAACAAGGAAGAGTTTCTTGCCAAAAGCAAACATTAGGTCATACTTATAGCAACATAAACAGAGTATCTTTAGTTACTTTAGTTGAGAAGCACGTAGGTTGAAAAAATCTCAGATTAGAAAAATTGGCAGGCAGTTTATTACACTCCTTTCAAATTTCAAGATACTCTTGCATGCCTACTTAGCAAGGCTAGAAATATACTAATAGAATCATCCCATCTCTTACTTCATGATAGAAACATGTAATACAGAATTCATCTACAAAGAAGTCCTTAAAACTTAACAGGTTTGGATAATTTGGGGGTTGAATTCACTCCTCTTCCCCAAAAGTAAGTAAACAAGGTTTGTGTGTCTGTGGTAGTTGTGATAGCTCTCCAAGCTGGCCCAAAATCTCCATGACAGTAAGCATTGTGTCCCACTTCCTACACATGCATTTCTGCCCCCAAACCAGATCATCTGTATTCCCTGTAACAAAGTCCTCATGAAAGTCAGTTTTACAGCATCATGAAAGCACTGCATTTGGGGACCTCCCCAGCTGCCTGGAACAACTGCTTAGGGTGGTTTTATGTAGCTCAAGGCCTCTTGTCCATAGGAAAGGAGCCTGAGGAGTGGTAAGGATGACATAGTCTTGCTTTCTAGTAGTAATCTTCAGATAAACTATGCTGGAGTGTTACTGTGTCATGGAAAACTCTACTGAGTTAACACACACATTAAGCTATAGGTTCCAACAGAAGGAACTGGAAATCTCAACTATGAAGTCCAGAACAATCATTGGGTTACACTTACTCTAAGTAAACAGGTAACAGGATTACTACGCAGAAACAACTACTTTCTTCCCAACTCTCTAGGTGAACAGCGTTTTTATCTAATAAGACAAGCAGCAAAATCCAATCACTGAATGCTGAAATGAGAAAAATCCAAATGGAATTAGCTATGAGGATAATGACTCACTGTAATAGCTTACTAGGAAGATAGTAAATTCATCACCACTTTAAGTCTTAAATTAGAAATATACTCCATCTTAGTTTAACACACACGTTCAGCAACTGCAGAACATGCAGCACACGCACAGCTACCAAGGCATGGTGAGCTGACAACCTCTCCCTGGGAATAGACACAAACAAGAGCTGCCACTGTCACCTCCCTTCTGCTCCCACAGTGACATACAGGCAAAATGTGTTACTGAACTGCTGATTAAAACCTGCCTCGTTCCAGCACAGACTTATTTCACAATCATCGGGCTTAACAAGCTAGCATGGTATGGCCAAAATGGCCTTAATATAAATTTGTCTTCAGCATCCATAACATTGCTGAATATGGCCTGGGATGCATTTCCAATGGGAAAACCTACAGACCTTAGCAGTACAGTATGCTAAACCACTTTACTAATCTATTCCCACAGTCTGTTACTGTTGTGCCAGTTCAGCCATCATCATTTTATGCTGCCATCAGTTGCCTGATCACACAGGCTAACAATGAAATCAGCAACAACCCCTTGGAAGTCTTCTTTCAAACAGTCCTGCCATAAATTCCTGTGGGCCCAGCTTCTTCACTGCCCACTTTGGTGCCAGCATCATCTGCTGGACACAACAGACAGAGATGGCTCCTTCAGTGGCCCCTCACATGGAAGGACACCACCCAGAGAACTCAGCATGATGCAACCAGCCCCAACAGAAGCCACACCCAACAGGAAGCTCCTCTGACTGATCAGCTCCTGGTTAAAATAGCCCTGGTCTCACTCACCACCCCAACCATGACCACCTGGGTGAGGGCAGAGCCACAAAGACACAGGTGGACCAGGTTCTGCTCTGGAACATGAAGCCAATAGGAAAAACAAAACATTCTGCTAGGTTGTGACTCATTCACAGGTCAACTCCAACTTGGGGCCCATAGCTCAGGCCCCAGCACTTCAGTTACCTAGCATGGCGCAGCAATACATAAAAGTAACTTCCAAGCAGAGTTGCTCATTATTAATGCAAACTATTCTGAAGGCAAAAGCAAAACAGCATTTGGCAGCAAGAACACTGCCATTAAGATGCTTGGTCTGAAAACCTCAAAGTGATTTACAGAGTACCCAACTGACTTCTCTGTCTCTGTCTCTTTCCTGTCCACTAATCATAAAAGTAATTTTGAGTACATTTCCCCAAATTACGGGCTTTACTAATACTGAATTGTAATTTTACCAGATGGCTGGTGTCAGCTTCTGGCAAAACAGCAGCATGATTTCTTGGACTGAATCTCCAATTCAAATGCTGCAGAAGTGCAGCACAAACAGGCAAACACACAGAACAGCAGAGATAGCCAAAAAAAAAGGTCAATTAAGAACACAGAGCAGAAAAGATAGACTGAAAAAAGGTCATCTTTAACTGAAGTGGAGGAATAGACCTTGAGGACAAATGGCAACTATATGTAGTTGAATTTTAACTTAATTTAGTTAAATTTAAGTGGGAGGAAGGGGAGGAAATTAACACCAGGTACTAAACTCTTCCCTACCTCAGAGTTGTTTGAGATAGACACCTCTAGTGTGGAATGACAACACACAAACAGATGGAAACACATACACCCTTTACACTTAAGACCATTCTAGCCATTAAAAAGACAAATAAGCAGGAGTAAAGCTGAGGAAACCAAGAATCAAGAGCAGTGAATACTATTTAAGAACTTCTATATAATTTTTAAAAGTTTAAAATAAACACCCCCTTTTCAAGAAGCTCTTACACTACCTCTCATCAACAAGAATAATCACCTCCCTTTACTCCCCAGGAGCTTCAAGGAACAGAACAGTATTTTCAAGCCTCTTTGTAATGACTAATGAAATAAAGGAGAAGCAATGCAGGTTATGCCAATAAAAGTGCAACCCCTTCATTCTGTTCTAACGCAGACCTCTGCATCAGCTAACCTTCTAGAAAAGCCTATCAGGTTATTGTAAAAATAAATAGTACCCTACCAAAGATTAAACAGCCACCTATTAATTTGAACACTACACTTTAAAACAAACAAACAGAAACTTTTTTTAAATTCCCAGTCCTTCTGTACTATTATTCCAAGCATACTAGATGACAGACAAGGGAAAAAGGACAAAACCCCCATATCTTGCCAAGTTATCATCAATAGCATTTTCTACCCCAAGATCCATAGTGGACACTGCTTATTCCAGGCTACTGCCAAAAATTGCTATTTTAATTTCCTGTTTTCAGTTGCCTATTATTTAGAAAGAGTCTGAAGGACAATTATCTATAATATTCAGCTATCATGTAGTCCTAATTGCTAGGAAAAAAATGAAGTAATTTATCAGTACTGTTAAAGCAGCTGAGAGTAAAAGGCTGTAATATATTATGGATAAAGAATTTTTTATTTGCATTTAGTTCAGCAGAGTTATAAACTGAATTTCTGAGATAAGGAAAGGTAGCTGAGGATCAGGTTGGGGTAGAAAACATGCTTCATGCAAGCAATACAAGATATTAATACTAATGTATTTTACCACTTCGGTGGCAAAAAATACAGTTCGGCCTTATTCCTATGAGGTTGCTCTAAAAGAACAGGGAGTAATATATATATTTTATAAAGAACGCCTAGCTGTCCACAGTCCAAATTTGTATCTTATGAAATGTTCAGCTGCGTACATTCAGTAAGACTTTGTGCACTATCCGCTGGGCAATATTGCCTCAATTCTGAATACTGTATTTTCAAAGATGAACTCTGAATCATGTACTTTCTTCCAGAGGTAGTCAATGAACTCATTAAATGTCTTTGCATCAACATCTGATAAGGAGCCTTTGACCTGCACTTTTTTCCTTTTAATAAAAGCAAGAAATACAAAAAGAAACAGAATGGCAGCATTTAGCAGACTTGCTGAAATCTGTTAATACATTGGTTTGTCTCCATTTTCAGCATCTTCAGCAGTAGAAAGATATAAGTAAACAAGGTCACATCCTACCAGGACATAGCAGAACAAATTCCTCTTGCCCTGGTGCCTCACTTAAAAGGAAAATTAAAAAAAAACACCAAAACCAACAAACCACAAAAAACCCTAAACAATTACAGTCTCCACATGGTATTAAAAAAAACAAAAACAAACCACCCAAATGTCTTCTTGTTAACCTCCCATCTCCAAAACACTATATTGGGTCCTAAGTGTTATGTTATCCATGTCACAGGGAAGCTTTCCAGCAGTAGATCTAAAATCTGACCTTGCAGAACAACAAGGCACTTGCTGACAAACAGCATGCGAGATTGCCAGGTTTGAAGGAAGATGATATCCCAACCTGTCTAAAAGAATCTGGCCCTGGCCCAAACAGACACTTAGCAGGCTCCACTGGAGAAATGGAAATGGTTGTGATTATTGTTATTGATTTAATGCCCTTAAAACGGCTCTCTGAGAACCTTATTTCAGTAACCAATTAAGCAGTATGGTTCAGCAGGAGGGCATCTGCCTAACAACCTACAGAAATCTAAATGTGCTTGGCCAAACTATTTCTGGGACTAGGAAAGTAGTATTTTGTATCTACACAGCCGGAGGTGAAAGTAGGTGCCTAGGTAAGAATGTAAGGTGGCCTACAATACTAATGTCAGGCAAGCATTGAAACTTTCGTTCAAATCCCTTGAAGCCATCAACTCTAAACATGTGTGTTTCTGCCCTCCAGCACCTTCCTACTACAGAAAGGTGGTGTGACTACAAGCAGTAGAAAGAGTCAAGTCCAAGACAAGAAAGCACTAACCACAGATACAGCGAACAAATAAATTATTTACCTGACCTACCAACTAGAAGAGATATTGATACAGTCTGTACAAATAAAAACAACCTTAAAATTTTAAATTGGGATCGTAATATGAATGGATAAAAATTCAGGTTGTAGAAAGAGATCCTTTTCAGAGACTAATGTCACTTAAGATGCTGCTATTGCTCTGCCACAGGGTCCTTTCAGGGGAGCTTCATTCAAGTCAACTGAGTGCTTCCCAACCCATTCCAGACAAAATTAGGCAAGTCAACTTAAACTCAGCAGTTTCCTCTAACCTATATGATGTTGCTGGCTCTGGATTAAGAATGACTGATGTGAACTGTTGCAGGGACAGCAGACCCTACACACTTCCAGCAGAGAGTAGGTAACAGCTAGGGATCAATTACAAAGGCCACTGCGACATAAACACCTACCCATAAACATAAAGCTACACTCTTCAATAAAAGCAAGCTGTGCTTTTTTGCTATGGATCTTAACTTGACTGCTGTCAGAAGTCTCACCAAACCACTGGTCTGCCAGAGCTGGCATGCAGGAGCCACTGTTTCTTATGTCTACATGGCAAGGCATGCAGAGCAAAGACAGTTTCTTTGCAACAGTGAACCCATCACACAATGGCAGCTGCAAAGAGGAACAGGCCCTGATGTCGTTGGCTCCAAGACGGACCTTTACTACAGGCCAGTCTACATTCCTGACTTTAAGGGCATTGTTGGTGCAGATTCATGTAGGTGAAGAGTAATCACTACACTTCCCAGACAGCAATGCTAAACAGCATCAGCTGTATTATCAAACACAGACTTCACTACTCCCTGTCCAAACCTAGTGTCTGCCCTTGCTGCCACATCAGGTGTATGGCGTTTTGCAAAGCTCAGCTGCTATGCCACGCAGCTGCCTTCCGGATCTTGGACACCAGCACCTTTCTGAAGCAAGGAGATGAAATTGCTGAGGCCCTAGTGGAGTGTGTGTTAATGTTCAGAGGGAGAGGCTTGCAGATGGCTGGAAACAGGTGGAAATCCAAAGCAGAGGAGATGGTACAATCTGCGAGACAAGATGGTTTGTCTCCTCTGTGCTACAGGGACCCACAACACAATAGAGAAGGGAGCCTGAAAAGTCAAACGCTGTCAACACAATAGAACAGGGCTCTGGATGCACTGAATAGGCAAGGCACATTTCTGGGATGGTGGTTTATTTTCTGACAGAGAAAAGCTGTGCAAGAAAAAGACTTGTAAAATTAAAAACAAACAAACAAATTTTGAAGCCATTATCCAACTAATTCACAACGTGGTTTTATCACTGCCATGTAAGAATGATGTATCGAACAGCCCAGCTGCTAACAGCTGTATTTCACTACAACTGTTCCTACTGATAGAACGCCAAATCGGGTGACTTTCTGTGTGATACGCTGGTTGTCAGTAGCAATAGCATTATCAAAAACAGGGCATCTGTATTTGTCCTTACCGGAAAACCTGGCTGATTAGGTTATGTCCTATGACTGGCATAGCTTGAAGCCTGCAAAATGGACTTTACGGTAACCAGTCTCACTGCAGCAGCCCAAAAGGGCTTTTAGTGATCGTAAAGGCTCTCTCACTAAATAGCTTCAAAAGGTCCGGTCCTTCACTGAGGAACACAGAACACAGCAGAAATCATACTGGCAATGTGAAGCCCAAGCAATCCATCCTGGCCTTCAAATCTGTGTCTATCTTAATTTTTCTTATACTCTACATGTGAGCTCCCACATTCCCAGATGCAAGGCTGATTAACAAATTATACCAGTCTGTCCAAAGTTCAGGAATCACTTTTTGGTCACCCGGACATAGGAGTCAGCTATTTGCTCAATAGAAGCAGTGATCTGCTATAAACTGTAAAATGCTACAACAAATACAGTTGAACTTTCTAAGGTGTTTACATTCCCATTCTTAACACCTTGACATCTGGGAAATATGTAGTCACACAGCAATGCTGAAGCAACTTCTTTACAAACCTTGCAAATTCAAGGGTCACCTCTCCAAATATTTAGAAAGGTCAATTACTTCTTTCCCCAGTTTATAAATCTCCCAAGGATGCAAAGTCGGATCGCAGCTATCAATTTCGGAGGAACTTCTGCCTCCACAAGAAAAATCACTTCATACTTTTCAAGCAACAAATAAAACAGTGGCTGTTACTACCACTCTATCCTCAATACGTTATTTCTTGCACGTTACTGTTCAGAAGCCCTTACTACGGTTTCATAAAACTAAACGCATTCACCATTACCCACTTTAGCTTTTCCATTACAAAGTAAAAAGGATCAAGTGTGGCAAAGCATCTTTAAACAGTGTACCAGGTGAACAGCTTGTATAAATTTAAAAATAAAATCTTAACTAATTATACAAAAGGCTTATCTTAGTTTATCTACAGTAGAAAACTGTCACTATGTGATGCAGTTCTGTTTAATGGTGCAATCATGGCAACAAATACCCACTGTGAGCAAAATAATGAAACATGCATTACTGAGACATTTAAGAAGTAACTGAAACTTGACCTACTGTTTTGCTAGTATTTAGCACTTTGCAGGAAAAACAGAAACAAAGCCAACACACAAAACCCCAAGAGCATGATGGGAACAGAAGTCTCTAGAAATGAATGACAACTTTAGGACTTCAGTATTTTTTTTTCCTATTTCTACCAGAAATAATTCAACCTCATTTCTTTCCAAAGGCTACTAAAATTGGAACAATAAAACCAGCACAGATGTTAATCACTGGTGTTAACTTCCAAATCCTATGTACTGAGGTAACACACTCCAGAAGATAGTAGTTTAAAATGTAATTTTAAAAAAATTACTGTTCTGATTCCTGGGGTTTGTGTGCATCTTTTTTAAAAGCTTGACAAATTTTCACTTTTCACTTTCATAGACATCTGATACTGCCATTCCCAAAGATGCTGCAGTTAACATGGGATAAATGGGACCAGTGGGGTCCACAGATCTGCACTTACTCCTCAGACAGTAGTGAGATCAAGCATATGTTTCTAAGATATCGCATCTTCATGGGTGGGCATTGACCTGAAACCCCCAAACTCTTTTATCTGCTTCTGGTATCTTGTTTCAGTATGTGAAATAACTACTTTGACACTGAGGGCACCAACTGTTTCAGGACCATGGCTCTTCTCAGCAGCAGCTCCTGCACTCATTGTCAACTCCTCTGTTCAGGAACTGACTGTTTTAAAACTACTGGTCAGTGTAAATTTAGGCAGCTGTCATTCTTTTTGGAACTTCTGGCTAAAAGTCACTTTTTACAGACTATATTTACAGTCTTGCATTCCTTGATTTTTGAGTGTGTGGGGGAGGAAGAAAAAGAAGCCTGCAGCACATGTGGCTTGGGAGGTAGAACTGATCCAGTGAGCAACATCTGCCATCTCCACACAAGCCCTGTAGTGACCGGAAGATCTTGTCTGGTTACCAGGATGAACGGCGCTTGATGCTACAAGCATGCCAGGCAAGTCTGAATCCAAGCTCCCATAGGATGATGGCCATTTCAGTCGCTGGGACAGAGATTGCTAGGCTTGATGAAGCAGCTCCAACAGTCCTCCTCCACTTTCTGTAGGATTGACAGCCAGGATCTCCATACAAGGACCAGGCAGCTGAAAGAACTTTTCTGGTTACAAAGACAAACTTGTGTTTGGTGCTACAAGCATGCCACGCAAGTCCATAACCAAGCTTCCGTAGGTTGCCACCCATCAGAGTCACTGGGACAGAGGCTGTTGGGATGGCAGGTTCACGATGTGGGGACACCCTGTAATGCTGCTGAGCCCTAAGTCTCACGGGCCATGAAGTGAGGAGACTCACAAGTGAGGCAGCCCAGCTCTCAAGAGCTAGCCCAACTATCTCTCTGTGTTGATGGCAATGATACACATCATATCAGAATTTGTTTCACCTGATGGAATACTATAAATAGATCAGGTCTATCGATAGGGTGAAAGTAACCATAATTCCTTCTGGGGTAGAGGTCAGCTTGGTTACCCATAAAGGCATCCAGTGGGACCATGTGGAGGTGTGACCCCTGCATCAATCCCAGTTGTAACTATGATCCCACTCTCTTAAGAGAGTCAAAGTCACTCCCTAGTCTGTTCAGTCCCAGATGATAAGTCTGCAAGACAGAATGCATTCAGGAAACTTTCTGAAGAGTTGTAACATTTAGAAAATGCTCAACTCAGTGGCAGGACAGCCGGCTGGACATCACTAGGTCTTTCTGCCACCGGTGAAGGAGCAAAGATTGGATGATGAGTGCTCCATCGTTTATACCCCACCATGGAAGTATTAAGCAGCTCAGATGCAGGTACCATCCATCAGGAAGAAATGGCTAACAGTAGAAATCACATTACCAACCTCAGGAAAGCATGAGATTTTTATGAGCTTGCACAGAAATTCTCCTAGTTATGTAACAGAACTTGGTGACATCCCTTTGAAAAATGAAATAGAAGCTTCAGTAGATTTTCTAGCAGGACCTTTTCAAAAGATAACACATCAACTTGAAAAGTCTGATAGCAGTTTTTTAACAGATATTTTTGAAAGATCACTTAGTTGGTCTTTTTCCTTTTTAGTTGTGTGCATACAATTCCAGTGGAAACTGAAGTATTAGCTGAACTTTTTATAGCCAGAGATACACTTGGACTAAGACAAGCATCATAGGAAAATCCTAGCTCACTGAATTAAGAGATAAAACTGCAACAGAGTACTCACATATTAAAAAAGTTTAGAATAGGTAAGGACTAGTTTCTAATAGAAAGCAAGTGGTCAGCAAGCTCCCTAGCACACTTAATATGCACAAGATTCATTTTGCTTTCAAAGTAGACTTCCTGACACATTAAAATAAACTATTTAAATAAACTTTCAGAAAGAACAGGAGCGTAGGCAGGCATGCATACACTTTTCCTGAGGCACAGCTCAGCTTCCCACACCCAACCTGCTCATCGCTGCATCCAACCAGATCTCCTGCCGTACCTGCGCATATAAGCATCACTAATCCGTTTCAGTTAGAATGAGCCAGGTTAGCTTACAAGTTTAAATACTCAGCTAAGCAGATTCGTTTTGCCTGAAATAGATTAGAAAGCACCCGCACGAGCAGTTCCACAGATTAGAGACATGTCAATCTCCTTCAGCAGGGGCACAGGATAGGCAGCACACGGCTGTAACCCACCATCAGCCCAGCTGAACCTGAACTGAATGCCCACTGCAGCGCAGCAATGTCCACCCCGGAAATTAGTAAGACCTTAGTTCAGATTCATGATCTGTTCTGTTTCACAGCTTTCCTGTTCATAATACTCATTAAAAGAGAACTAAGGATATCAACCCTAGCCTTACAAAGTAGATGGCATCTACCACTTATGAAGTTTGAGACATAATATAAACCTCAGAAATCATAAGAACCATACAAGTGATATTTAGACACAAACTAAGACACTTCTCTAAGCAGACAACAAGCTGTAAATGCAACTTAAATGTTAAATATTTTCCAAGGGACAAAATTATTCCATTATTATTTTTGTTCAGTAAACAAATGAGGAAAAGAGTACTGGTCAACTGGAATCCCCAGAAAGATCTTATCTCACCACCCTGATTTGTGGGCTTCCTGCTTCTTTTGCAGTTACTTTCAGTGAAGATCCTGAGAAAGCTTATGAAGATTCCAAGATGGAAAAAAAAAGTCCATGCATATATCAAGATGGAAAACTCACTACAGAATTTCTTGATTGGTCAGAGTGCTCTACTCCTAACTTTTAAAAGATTTTATGCATTCTGGAATGGATATGCCCTTGCATGTCATGGCTCCTTGAAGCCACTGATAAAGGGAGTGGTGTTATCTTTGCATACGCTTTCAGAGTATTTGCAGACTCGACTTATATTTTGTTAAGCATCTGAGGTTATTTTAACAACTTAAAGAAGCCATGACATGCAAGGGCATATTCATTCCAGAACTGGAACTGTCAAAAAGGGTCTTTCTAAAGGTAAAGGATTTAGTGGTTTTGCCACCATTATATTACATTCACATGTGTCTGTGTTCTGCTACCCACTTCTTGTTATTCACTTCTCCAAGAAGGTCTGACAGAACAATTTTGCCCTAGCATTCTTTATCTACAAGTACACAGAAAAGTGACCAGTTGACACACAGGGACAGCCTGAGATGCAGACACACACACGACAGCTAAATCGTTCAGACTTGTCACCAAAAATAAGGAACCAAAAAGCTAAACCTCTGAAACGTATTACAAAAAAAACCCTGGTGTTTAGAAACCTGGCGTTTTCTAAACACCTTCCATGTTAACAAGATTTTGCTCAACAACTGGGTGGAAGAGGCAGGTGCTTTTGTGCTTAGAACATCCCTCAAGGAACTAAACATCATCAAGGCCTTTCCCACCCTTGTTTTGTGGTTGCTTTTTTAAAGCAAAGCAGAGATGCATGGGAGAAATTAGAAGGTAAGATACTTCATGCAGATGCAATACATTTAACGTGATTGAAGAATTAAAAATTTCTAGCTACAAAATATAGTACTGCTGTTCAGAAGTACATACTGCTCCTATCAAATCCTCATCAATAAGCAGCAGTGGGGAAGATCATATCTGAACACAGAAACAGCAACAAATTTTGATATTCACAGATGTTGTAATTAAGTAGAAATCAAAAAACCACAGGTCAATCTACACCAACTGAATCTCTTCTGTTCTGGCAGCAGCAGTGCCATACACTATTCAGACGTGATCTGGAATCAGCCGTCATTAACACAAAACCCTCTAAAATCAACACTTGTAGATCATGTGTTCATTCATGTTTTATAAAGTACTTGTTACTCCGTGTTTACAAGATGCGATGAGAAGTCCAAAATATCTGAAGAGATGACTCTTAGTTTATTCTGAAAAGTATCTGCAGTTGGTTTTGAGTATTCATTTATTTGCTGATGTAGTGACCACACACTTAGTGACTGCACGCTTCAGTAGTGGCATGAAAGATAGTAGAGGTAGTGAAAGACAGTAATGAAGTGGCCTGTAAAAACTCCACTCTATCTTTTGAAAGAAAATCTGAGGGGGACGAAAGACTGACATACCTTTCCAAGTCTTAGGCTATCCCACAAAAGGCTCTAGGAAATTAATCTACCCCCACTTGTTCACATATTACATTGAATTTTTCCACTATACAATACCCCATGGCTGAAATGCTCTGTACTGCTCCTCAGTGCATTTCTAAAAAGTGTGTTCAAGTCCTTCGGATCTGCAGGACTAGAACCACAGAGCTTGCGTCTTAATATGCACATATCACCTCCAGTGAGCTTCACATCCAGCACATTAACATGGAATCCAAATGTAGATGCTTTCATTTGCCCTTTACAGGGCAAGTATTTTCTCTAAGTACAGGTTTGGCAAATACCAACTAGGATCTCCCACTGTCAGTACACAAGTATCTTTCCAAAGACAATGAGCCAAGTAGCTCTCTGACAGCAGATTCCATCAATTTTACTGTCTAAAGGATAGTATTCACTCAACAATTTGCAGATCTCAGACCAAGAAGAGAAGGAATATGAAAAATCAAGATAGACAATTAGTTGCTTGCAATGGGATAGATATGCTGCTTATCATTTCTTCCACTACTGTTTAAGGAAATTAGTAGTAACAACACTGGAAAGTGGGACTTGATGAGAAACAGAAGAACCGTGTTTTGAAAAGAAATTGGAAAGTAAAGTTAGAAGCTGTGTGTTGCAACAGAGAATGTTCCCGGTAGATGTGGTGGCATCAAAGTAGAAGTGAAGTAAGCATAAGGGGACAGCAAGGAAAAAAAAAGTGAAGCGTAGAATAAAACATACAATATAAGGTCTCAGACGAATTATAGATCATTCATTACTAGATAGAGAGTAAACAGGATCAGATCTGTTCAGCGCCTGTAGCCAAGAAAGTGCATTATTGATCTACTGTATTATGCAAGGCTTGGAAAAAGACGACTCAGGAGTAAGTGTTCCGGAATATCAATTTTTATATTTAGTAGCAGCTGAAACAAGCAGAAATGGACACTTCATAACATTAGTACTTGATTGTTTATTTTATGCTTCAAGATAAATTGGCTTTGTGCACCCAGAAGAGGAACACTGTCATAAAGGCCAAGAACTCAATTCCTTAATTTAATAATATTTAAAGCTCCTCTAACAATGGAGATGAAGGGAGACCAAGCAGCATTGTCCTCGCAGCATATTATTGATACTGTTAGGGCAAGACTTTCATAATGGAAACTAACAATAAACATGTTACACCAGTCAGCCAGTGATGTTCACCAACCAGACTAATGTCCAAAGCAGCTGCAGTATTTAGAAGCAAGTATTTCTGAAAAGTCTTCATCTCTCTGAACTCCTTTTATTTGACACACCCAACATAAGTTTGTATAAATTTGTGTACAACCCCAAAACATAAAGGCCACCAAAGCACAATCGAAGTTTCACATCATGTCAAAGCAGCAAAAGTCTATTCACCTTTGCATGGGACTCAGAGCAAGGGCCAAGGTATTTACAGCTGGTATGACAGATCTACAACAGGATCCAGTGAGAATTATTGACCACGTAAACGAGCGAAAACAAACTCAGGACTAGAAGCGCATAAACAACATGCCCTCTCATTGTAACTAGTAAAGACAAAAAGCTGACCTTGGGACAGCAATCAATTTTATAAAATTAAAAAAAACATGAAATACCAAAATAATGCCTTTTTGAATTCTGCAAAGACGATACTAAAATATTTGCATGAAAATGAAAACAAATGTTCTGTGATAGATTTTGCCTGATACCAGAAGCTGTTTGCCAGCCATCAGTACAATCATTAATATAAACCAACAAAAGAGAAGACAGAAGTCTTCATATATTAGCAGCACTTGACTAAATTTACAGTTGTAGTAAGTTTTACTGTGGAAAATAGTGGACTCGGGTCTAGGAATATTAATCCTGCTACTATGATAGATGGTCTGTCAAGATACAATAATCATTGTATACTTCCACATTAAAAAAGAGAAGCCTAAATATAGCAGTAGTATCTACCTCAAGGTTATCTTAACTGGCCATCTGAGAACTTGCTTTTTAAAACCGTAAGTATAATTGCATTCAAACAACATGAGTAAATACACAAAATCTGTTATTTGTGAATAGAATTGGCTAAATAAAGTGCAAAAATACCCGTGTGTCCTTACTGTTCCCTCCTAAAAAAACTATGCCAACTGCAAGTGAAGTTTGAGGCCATCTGTCACCTAATTACACCTTATATAATACATGTCATCAGGACATTGGCTATAGTCATCCCTCTGCAAGGAATGGCCACAAGATTTAAGTATTCAACTACCTACATTTTCCTGCTCATGGAACCAGTCACAAAAAGCTGTAAAGCTGCATGTGCCAATACAAAATCTCTTCAGATGCAATGGCTAAAATAAACTGATAACAGTTACATAGCCAATGAACTGCCATCACCTTTTGTTTCTCAGCTATTCTCACAGGGAGATGCTTGTTGTATGCATTATTTTCTATAGTTCCTATGCCTCGAATTTTGATTCTGAGATTCAGAGGTCAACTACACACAGTGGAATAGCATCCACTTCATTTAGTATGTGGAGATCTAGTATAGGTAAGAAAATGTAAAGGTATGCTTCTTCCATAAGCAAATGAGAGGACATTAAGAGTCTCTTCCATAAATTACCAGAAGCTGAAGGCTCTGACTTTCAGCACTTCTGCAATCCACTATTCCACAAACAGCCACTCTGAGCACTAACGGAATGAGACTGTCTCATCTACTGACTTGTAGAGAAATCAAATCCTGTGCCCATTTGCTCTTCTGGCACATTCAGAACCTCAAATGATAGCTTAAGTGCTTCATACTTATTAAGAATTTGTTCAGAGAATATCCAGTACGTTTCATCCTGAATTTGGCTGGACCTATAAAACAAAGTTTATGCTGACTTAAAAGTAGACAAAATCCCTGAAAATGTCCTGACCAAATTCTTTCCAGAGGCTCTGCACTCCCTTAGCTCTACTCTTTACCTGTTTTACAGTCTGCTTACATGTTTAACTTTCCTTATATTTGTAGATTCTTGTAGATTCTGCTCTGTTCAAGAAGATATTAAACTTAGCCACTCATACCAAAGCTGAGAATAAATAATAGCTGTTAGAAAATGCCAGACTACCCTGCTATGCGTTGGCTGACCAAGGCCTTTGCATAAAAGCACTCACCTCTCTAATGGAACACAATGCCTGCACAACACCATAGATTCCTCTTACTCTTAATTGCCATCTCCTCCCTTTATTCAGATGTAATACAATAACTAAGGTATGAGATTTGGCTTGGTGTGTTCAGAGAAAGCATAGGCACTGCCATAAAATGAGCTAACGTCTCTACTATATCAATACGCATTTTGTACCTTTGTTCTCTCAGAACAGGGTTCATGGCTGGATTTTGTTTGGTGGTAGCAGGGGCATTGTTTTGCTTGGCGATTTTGTTTTTAGATGCCATTGGATCATAAAGAATCTGAAACATTCTAAAACCCAAGTCATTTTTGCAACCTTTTCTGGCCACTGAGTCAATGTAACAGCTCAGAACCATTAAACATAGTTTCCAACAAAACCCACTATGCTTCTTTGCCTACCTTTTCCCATAGAAAGATAGCTGCTGTTTTACTTTATTTACAAAAGTAAAGGTCTACGAGGAACTTGAAAGTGGAGTAGTACTCCAGTGACAAAAAAATATTTTCATGTAAACAACTAGCATTATAGAATAGCGAAAGGATTAATGCTACATATTGTACAAAACAGGTCTGAGCAAGCTTTAACTTGAGATGGAAACGTAACAATCTACTACGTTCCTCAAAAGAAAAGATGCCTCTTCTGTAAGTCTGTCCACAATGGAAACAACGGGCACCAAATGGTCAGGAACCTCTCAGTCTGGAAAAGATTACTGCTCACTTCTAATAAGAATCAAACTGAGAAGTGGCAATTTTTTGTTTCTTCAGGATGACAATTATCCTTACATGCAGTATTTTTTCCCCTCCCAGAATTCTGTGGGTTTAGAAGCTCTACAAAGATGCAATACAGCAAAAATGTGTTAACTACTCATTCTGCTGGAGGAGCAAGTACCAGGTATGCAAAATGTTAAGCAAGATACACAAAGTACTTAAAAATTAACCTACGTACATGCATCAGTCCTCTCATAAGAAACTTCTAGAGGAAAAGCCACCAATGCATATATACACATCAGCGAGATAAAAAAATCTTGGTTACAAAAATGGAACAAGAGGACAGTTCAGACCAACAATACTTGCAAAACTTAATCAGTTTGTAACTGCCAGTTGTTGCTGATATCTTGAGCTCCAAAACAAAAATTGGCATCAAGTCTACTGCAAGTAGATTACAGAGACATATAGATATTTAAGATATTCTATGATTCTGTGATAAATAGATAAGTAAAATTGATCCCCAAATGAACATGAGGAACAGGTAGAATCTAACCACATTACTCAAATTAGGTTAAGTGACCTGCCAATTCATGTTTTCTTTCAAATTCAGCTGGTGCACCACACTCATTCTGATGCCCTATACTGACTTAGCAACACAATTTGCACATCTGAAGATCTTGAATTGCTTGTGTTATGCAAGGTATCTTTCTAAGTAGATAAAAGAATTAGTGACTAATCTTTCATCAGTACCGCTCAAAATTAGAGGTTGTTATTACTTTAAAAGAAATAAGTTACAGTACTGCTTTCCCAGCTCCCGTACTATGCCCTCAGTCCAAGTTGTCTAGCTGTTCCCTTTCTTCCTCAATTTTTGCCACCTAACCAAAACGTGCTCAAGAAAAGTATTTTGTTGTGACTACAGATATTATGAGAAATAACTGTGGGTGGAAAGCAGATGGAAAATGCTTCGGTATACATTAAGTCATGGCATGTTCACAGAGCCTCTTTGACTTTCCATCCTGAGTTGCAAGTACAGGCATAGGCATGTGGAGGAAGGAAAGGTGTAATCTGCACCCTTTGGGGAGAGGGTACAAACTAACTATTAATGACAACTATGCATCTGGGAGGGAGCACAGTGGGGAGTGGAAAGCAAACAACTAAAGTGACCAGGCAAGCAGATGGAGCCAAAAAGCTTGCGGGGGAAGAGGGGGGGGTTGGGGGGGGAAAAATAATCAAGTGACAGCTGCATTAGTTGGCACACAGTCCCCAACAGTTGGCAAAGATGCTACACATGTACTTGTGAAGAAGTGGCACAAAAGAAGCTGAAGGAATAAGGTCTACCTTTCTGCAAAGAGGCTACAGAGACCATTTTGTTAAGTGTTCAAAAGTTAGGAATCAGATCTGCTTTTTATCCCAACTCCAGATGTGGGAATTTAGGTGAGTCACTATCTTCCTTATGCCTTATTTCTCCAGCTATACGAAGTGGGAATCACCTTTTTAAGTTACCTGGAATACCTATACAAATGTTTTGCCACCTTTCAGTCACTTCGGACTTAACTTTTCTTTGTGCTCTTTCCACAAAAGAAATACTACGTGCAGAAAATGTGATCTAGTGGGAAAACATCTAAATACAGTCTTGAGGCTTGGTTTCCATGCTCAGATTTGCCAGGGGCCTGAAGAGGGACTTTCAGCCTCTTCACTTGCAGTGTCTGATCCCCCATTTATAAAGTAAGGTTTATTACATATGTTTCCCTACAAAAAGGCTTTAGAAAAGTGAAAGTTAAATAAAGGACCAAGAACATCATTGCCTTGACATTCCAACTTCTTCCTGCACGTGTATTACAACAGTCTTATATATCAATTTTTGCCCTCGGGACCTATCAACACACCAACAGAATGCAAATAAGGTGTATTTAATGAGGTATTTTTCCATCCTCATTATTCAGTGGAAGTTTCCAGGGTATATTTTATTACACATATTTTCTAGGTTGCTCAATGTTGTAGTATGTAAGTATTTTTCATAGTTAACAGCTTTATTTTAGCAACAATAAGGTGAAAAAGTGATTTTCGTCTTCCTTCAGCTCTGGCCTGCAGAGACTTCAGCATGCCTTCTGCTACACTGAACTTAACTGTGATACCAACTTCCTGTGAAATCTTGACTTGTATCTATAACAATGTCAGAGTTCAAAGCACAGCTATGCTGCAACCCTAACTCTTCAAATTCCATTTTTTGAGCACTAAACCTTTTCTCCTCTTTTCACTTGTTGCACCCATTGCCAGTTGCCTGTACTGATTGTTTCTTTTTCCTCTAGCATTTTCCCATCCTGGGAGGGCACGAGGACCAGGCTTAGCACTAGGCTCTAAAGCAAAAAAAACCCAAAACGAGGCAAAGGATCATAAAGTCTGTATGTCAGGCTCAGTTAGATGAGAAAGGAAGAAACACACACATGTGCATTATCAGAGTGAAATGTGATGAGAGAGCATTTCTTTCTCATCAGTACAGCATCCTAACAAGGTAACACAGAATAACAGAGGGTGTGAAGACTCTAACCAGTTGTTAGGATACTAGCTAGGAGGGAAAGCTGTACTTCAGTCCCACTCTTTCTATGCAGTTGTCAGACTCTTGAGGGAGACCTGGAAACGATGCAGGGAGTAGATTCTGGTACTTGGGCATCTCTTTCCCAAACTTAGGGCAAAATACACTAACTGTGCAAAATCATATTCCTTCTTGCTTTCCTTCCCCCTCATTGTTGATCACACAGTGTCCTACACACCATAACAGAGCTGGAAGATGTCCCCACCCAAACAATTCATAGAATGGTTTGGGTCAGAAGGGATCTTAAAGATCATCTAGTTCCAACCCCCCTGCCATGGGCAGGGACACCTCCCACTAGACCAGGTTGTGCAACCCATCCAGTCTGGTCTCGAACACAGAGTGATGGAGCATCCGCAACTTTCCTGGGTAACCTATTCCACCCTTGTAGTGAAGAACTTCTTCCTTAAATCTTGTCTAATTCTACCCTCTTCCACTTTGAACCCATTACCTCTCACCCTATCACTACAAGCCCTTGTAAAAATGTCCCTCCCCAATAAGGTCTCTCCCAATACAGCTGCAATAAGGTCTCCCCAGAGCCATTTCTTCTCCAGGCTGAACAGCTCCAACTCTCCAAGCCTGTCCTCGTAGGTGAGGTGCTCCAGTTCACTGATCATCTTTGTGGCCCTCCTCTGGACTTGCTCCAATAGGTCAATGTCCTTCTTGTGTTTGGGGCCATGTCCTTCTTATGCTTGACAGCAAGTCTTCTAGAAAGGGTAGGGATGTGCATTTACACCCTTGCAGGATGAGGAAGAAAATGAACCTGGCCTTGAGTGCTTCAGCCATTATCCCTTCATGCAAAGGGCAGACACTATCACTAACACCATTCTGGAAAAAACAAGTCCTGTTCATTTAGGCTCCCATGATTAAGGAACAGTTCTGTGCTCCGGATCATGAGCCATCACAGATATCTAACGCACAGCCATTTCCAACAGCCTCATTCTGCAACACTAGAAATACTCTTTTACAGTAGTACCTTTACGCTTCTAAAATAAGGAGAAAATATCCCTCATCGCACCTGAGGAGGAAGAAGAGAAGGAGAAAGAGGGAAAAAAAAAAAAACAAACCAGGAGAAAGAGGTAGGTAGCTTCAGGAGCTACCGTAGAGCCTTAGAGATGCCCAGAGAAATGGAGTAATAAATTCTGCTGCTTTTTAGATGCTGAATGACAGTATTTCAAGTAAGAAAAAAGCCTTTAAAAAAAAAATTTAGAACACTAGTTGCAAGCTCACATAAAAGGTGTGTGTGTAAAAGGGAAGGTTATAACCTTTCATTAACTCAGATTCATCTGAATATTTTTTAATATAGTGAACTCTTACTGACTCCCCTTGAAGGCTAAGATCTTGCTGTGATTTACCTTAAAACATTTTTTTATTGTCAGTATTAAGTTGCTGATAAAACTGAAAGATTTAAAATGTAAGTGCTGACACAACCCTAACTACAGAGTTCTGCACAGCATAGTGATACAGCTATAATTAAAAAGACAGCCTACATCAAGTAAAAAGCTTCACTGCAAACCTTTTTAGTGGATCGATACAATATCATCAGTGACATCTCAATCGGCAGGGTAAAGGAAAAAAAGAGGCTTCTCATGGAATTAAGAAAAATTACATGTATTAATAAAAAATACATCCTTTGAAGTCTGTGGAGAACAACTTGTTAAATTTACAGTCTGCTTTTAATATTACCCACAAAGCATAACATACCAATATCAGAGATGTTTGTTTCTCTATTTTTCTTGCATTACAACTGCAAAGATAGTTAAAATAGCAGATAAAACAATACTAAAACTGGCATAAAAATAGTGCTGAGGAAACGATTGTTTGAAAGCTTCAGAACAGAAGCTTTAAAAAAAATACAAGAAAAAAGCCTTTGTGATCACTTAACTAAAAGTGAGCAGAGTATAGCATTCCACTTACAAGGATGTAAAATATTTTTAAGCAACTCAAAGTGTTGCAAGAATGACCAGAATGGTTCATACTGCATCAGCTTTATTCTTGGTATGTCCCTGCATACCATCTACCATGGCTCAAAGTCAACAAGCTCTAAGCCACAGCACAAAGACCCAAACAGTAAAGTCTAGTACTTAGCAACATGAAAATTTATTCACAGGAACAGGAGGAAGATTAGGTAAGAAGTTTCTTGGAGGGCATTTTAAACCAGTCAAGCCAAGCCCATGTGTTCATTTTTGCTCCAATAATATTACTGCTCAAGAAACTGAAGATGTCTGTTGCTGTGATGACATTTCACTCTCCATGGCTCATTGCTGTCCTGTGTAATTTAATGAAAAAGTAACCTTTGCGGAGGGTGGGAGGGGATTGTGGGGTAGAGTTATTAAGATTGTATGTGAAAAATTGGTTTGACTTAAATTGACTGTATCTTATTTGAACCTTAGAATCGCAGTCTTTAATGCTATTAACAGGACTGTCTCTGTTACAGCCCTTGTAATACCATTTGTAAGAGAGTGATCGTACACAAATCAAGACTTGCAATGTCAGCCTGTTGGGATGAAGAAAACCTCTACTGTTCTGGTAAGTCGTCCCACTTAGGACTTTTGAGAAATCTCATTTATTCCTGAAATTGATCTTCTTTCTTTTTTTCCTAAATTCAGCTTTGAGCAAGAGCACATTGCAATGGTTTTGCTATGCCTTACATTGCTGCCATTCTGATAATGACAATATTGATGGCAGTAATAGCATTTTACCACAAAATGTTACTGTTTACTGGGTTGTCATCATTTTTCCTGTTTTGCCAACAGCAGGAAAGAAATTATGTTCTTCTGTTTTAAAAAAAGTAAAAGAGAAACCACTTCAGCTTGACAAAGACCATCGAAAAATCAAAGTATAGAATATAATATAGAAAGGAATCTTTAAAGAGTTAATAGATGACAATGCAACAAATGCTGGATTAGGGCTTTGTGGTACAGAACAGTCTGCATCAAGAGAACAAGTGGTACAATTTAGCTCTGAATACTGTTACAGTTGAACCTCAAGCTTGAGGTTTCAGCATGGGTGCAATCCTGTGCTGTGCTATGCAGATGGTCCGACTAGATAATCATAATGGTTCCTCTGACCTTAGAAATCTACTTGCCCTTTCTCCCCCTGCTCAGTTCCTCAGCATAGTCTGTTGTCTCCCACACACAGAAGGCTTCCTCTCTGTTCTGCACCCTCGCCACCATCTCCTCATTCAAACAACACCAAGGAAGGTTCTCTGCCTCTCAATTACTCAGAAGGAAAGGTCTGTTGCTATTTAAAGTCAACTTATTCCTTGGGGCATCCAAAGTCCATTTTACCCTCTCTGCCCTTTTGACTACAGCATGGCATCTTCTCTGAATGTGTAACACTACGGCTCTCCCCCATAAGTCTACAAGACTCTCTTACTGGTAAGCTGCTGGCAGACAGAACAACCCACCTATGCTGAGAAGGATCAGTTCAAAACAAGCAAAAAAACCACTCCATAAACCAACATTCATTCATAAAAATCATAGGTCACCATACTTTGGAATTCAGAAGCCTTCTCTCTTCTGTTACCTTATAATTATGCTAACCCCTTAACCCAGAAAGTGGATGTAAGATGGCACAACTAAAGAAGTTCTAAAAGATACGCATCTGCTCACTGAGCTGAAATGCTTCATGCCATTGTTACATGACATGTTACTTGGTTTTATTGTGCCATACACAAAATATGGAAGTAGACATCTTCACAGGAAACAGGAGCTAGGAACTTCTAATTCAGCATTTGTACAATATAGCATTTAAAAATTAAAACCCATTTACAAGAAGAATTAAATTTACTAAAGGTCTTGCCCTAAAAACACCTAACTATGGGGGTTTTTTTATTGGATATATCTAGATTTATATTTTCTCTTAATTCTACCAAAAGGCGGCCTTGGTTTTTATTTTTCTTTTTTTTTTTTAAACATTATTCTTAGTAGAGCCGAACTTAGCCATGTGGGAGTTACCAGGTTCCTTTTCATACACATTAGGACTGCTACCTAAAATGCAGAATTATGATCACAAATTTTATTTCTGAGAGAATGAAGCCTGACATTCAGATCACATTATAAGTTTCTAATGACACCAATTTGGAGGGCAGCAGGAAACAAAGAAGAAAACACAAATCTCAACTATAACTCCTGTGTGTGTATATAAATACACACACACTGCACTTTATCTGCAAAAGCAAAACGAAAACTGTGATTCAGCAGCTGTGCAAGATTCATACCTACACAGATATGAAGAACAGTGGTTTACAGCAAGGTTTTCTGCCCCCCAATAAATTGCCTGCCTGTTTCGAGTTCCTTATAACTTACCGCTTCTCACTTTAGCATCCCATCTTTAGCTTCCTCAAGTCTTCCTTTAATTTTGTATAGGACTTTTTTTTTTTTCAGTAGTACTTCTTCTGCACTACTGGTACTTGTCTCGTTTGAGACGAGGGCCAAACATATAAGAATATAGTCATCTACACTCTTGTAACATGAACACGTCTGACAAATTTTGAGATACATGATATGCCATGCATCCATTTTCACTGTCATATTATTTTACTCTGGACTTAATTCAAACTGGGTTTAGATAAAGTCCTAAAATGATCTGCAACTGCCAGTGAACTAGTATTTGTTCCTATTGAAATACCCAGGAAGAGGGGGAAGCTATTAATCAATCTGGTCAATTCCTCATTAAGTAATCAGGTATAGAAGCCCTCAACTGATCTGGAAGGTCACAGAGAGTGGGAAAAACAGTTTAGAAGATCATTATCTTTTGTCTTTAGCTACACAGGCATTCACAAATAGTAAAGCACTCACTGCACACTGTTGGAGAGAGGTTCACTTCACAGTTCTGCATCAGAAACTATTACATGAATTAAGATCACTAGAAATAACTTACTCTTAACCTAGCTACATCACTGCCACAGTCATGCAAGATTTCACTCATTTTCTAGCCTTGCCCCCTCTCACCCCAATTCAAACACCCCAAAGTATGGTGCAGAAAACGAACATCCCAGGTAACAGCCTGACCCCCAGAACTGCTCCCCTGCCCAGCCACTCTCTCCCTGAAACCATCTGCTCTTCTGAGCAAGTGCTGCCCAGGTGAAAGCTGGGACCTCACTTGCCCTGCCACACACAGACCAGCTGGGGAGGCCAACCAGCTCCTGCTTTAAGTGGAGACTGATGATGCCATTACAACATATGTTTTCCACATCCAACTCTTAATCAAGTGCTACCCATATCACTGCAATGCTAAGTCAGAAGGGAATGAAGTTCTACGCTCCATGTCCAGAATATAGAGAAAATCTTAGAACTTCTCAAAGGACTAAAATATTTCAGAAGTGTGACATTGATTTTTTCACTCGAATTTTTGTAAAGAGATCAGCAAACAGAAGTACAGGGTTTCTTCTATTACTAAGAAGCATTCACAATCTCGTAACCCTTCCAGTTCCCCTAGAAGCTAGCACAGTTATGCAAAACAGCACATGCACACAAAAACCTAATACTATTGTGTTTCAGCATAATCAGATTAAACTAGAATGGTTAAAAATTAAAGTCCTTCCAGGAAACAACATTTTGTCAGTATTTCTCTGGGAAACACCCCTAAGAGTTCTGTTAAAGCAGGTTAAAAGTGTATTAGCAGCACCAACTTTTATAAAACAAAATTTTTTCACATGCTTTTTTTTTTAATAAAGGAAGTTCATTTTTTGGAAGATTTGTTTGGCTGACACTTTGGAAGACACTTCAAACGTGCAACACTAAGTCTAAAAAATTAAAATCATCCCAATAAATGGTGCAGACTGTTAAATAAAATTTTTTGCAAATGCTGAGGCCTAGTTACCGACGTTAATTTTGAACAGTGAACATATCATTTAAGATAAAGCCAGTTTCCTTGTGACTTTAATATAGGTTTTTACTGTAATGTTTAGCCTAATGCTTCACACACTCAAAGTTTTGTTCTCATGACCATTTCTTTAGCAAACAAGTCCTTTTCAGGGCTTTTGTAGCAGCTACCACTGCAAACATCATCTGGCTGAATAACAAGATGGGAACTCTAGTTTTAAATCTGGCAGAGTACTGGCTTGTGTTAATTAGAGCAACACTGAGATGCCAGGACCCCAGTAACAGGCTGTACGTAAGGACTGGCTGCCTCACCCACCAGAGATGTGGCTGCATGGCAAGAGCTGGGAGCCGACACCGGTATCGCAGCGGGTGGCCACGGGCAGGGTGCTGAGGCACCTTGGACCACATCACCCAAGGCTCAACAACGCTCACTGGAGGCGCTTTGACAAGTCTCCAGCTGAACTTTCAGACTGCTATATCCAATGTAAAGGATTCTGATACTACTATGCAATTAGTTTCATTACTACTTCAGTAACGTATCTCTCTCAGCAGAAAGGCCCTTTTCTCTTCCCTGCCCTAGCTATCATTTCATGAGCTGTATGTTTCACAGGGCAGTTTTGTGCACAAAATACTCCTATTTTACAAAGAGACTCTATTTTCCATTTTTGCTGAAAAACGCAATTCCTTCCAACTATTTTCCTCAGTGATTTACACAGACTTTCCTCTTGAACTTCAGAACATAATTAATTAGCTCTTTATCATTGTGTTTAGAACTATAAGATACAGCAGATCACATCAACTTCCTCACAAACACTTTTATAATATACAGTGTTGTAGTGGCAAAATTTCCATATAGTATAAACTAACCTTGAGAAAGATAAAAAAAAGTAAAAGCAAACTATTTAAGCGTATTTTTCTCATCAACTTGACTTGTTTAAACAGAAGTGATTTTTAATTATTGTCTCCATAAGCTAATAGTTGCGCTCCTTATAGCCTGTTAAGGCAATTTAAATAGTTGAAACACTGAGATTGTTGCCTCCTCAGACACCCTTTTTAAAGTCAAATCACTGAACTAAATAATGGCTAGGTAAATCCTGCAACATGAGCTTAGTGAAGTGCTACCCCCTATCACCATCACTACCTTTGAACACCACTCCTCTTCAGGTTCAAAAAAACATGCTTGGGCTCATTCTGTTACTCCAACACAACCAGTTCTTTCAGACTGAAAACAATGTATTGTATGCTGAAGAAATGAGAATTTGAGTTTCTTTTCACATGTATAAATTGGTGAGATACATAGGAACCTATTTCTGCAGAGGGACCCATGCTCATTTCACAATGTAAAAAAAAAACCAAACAAACAAAAAACCCAAACCAAACAGCTGAGAAGAATCTGAGTGTTAAGCAAATCACTACATCAACAAATGTGGAAATAGTAGCATATTCTTCTCATTAGAAAAAAGTTGTAAAATTATGAGTGGGAAACAATTTTCTTTTCGTTACCTTCTCTGAGGTACAAACAGAAAACAAAATTAAAATCTGTTGGTTTAAATCAAATGTTTCTTGCTCACTGATTCTTATGTGAGAACTGGCTGAAAGATCTTAACTTTTTAGTTTAGTTTCATCATGATTAGGTTCACCGATTTCAAATCCAGCCACCTTGATTTACTTCGGGCCACTTAAATCACTGTATATATGATCACTTGAGGAACTGTTACGCGTTTGATCTTAGCTATTAGTTATTGTACACCAGCATACTGATGTTTTCAGGCCAAATTGAGTGTCATCCCCAAAACTTCAGCATACTGAAGTTATCTTTTGACTGTTTATTACTTTAGGGTCCATGCAAGACCCTCCTACTTTCTGATGCAATTTTTCTCCTTCAGTTTTCACTCCAAAATAGGGACAACAAAAATTAGAAGCCATTTTTAATAACTCGATTGTTTTTAAAGTTTTTATTCTTACATGATATGGCACGTAACAGTGAAAAAGCACTCAAAAGGGCATGTTTATTCTTGCACAAAAATTGATAAAAACTAAGAGTTCTTTGAAAGTTAAAATAATTAGGTATAAACCGTTAATAAACACTGTAATGGGCTCTGTGATAATGTTACTCTTCAATTAACCTAGAGATGAATGGTGTACTACATCTTTTAAACGCTCTAGGAGTTAAACAACACATTTCAATTTTATCAGCCTAAGACAGCTTGGTCTAAAAAGCAGACCAAATTAAGCTCCCCAATTTCACTCACTGGATCACAGCTCCTAATGACTTTTTCTACAGTAAAATCCATAGCCTGATACAGAATGGTTTTTGTTTAGTTCGGTTTGTTTTCTAATTAGAGACAGACTTCTGCTTCCAAAACATAATATGTTAACAGAAAAATACAACATTTAATAGCAATCCACAAAGAATTGTTGTATACTCTCCACTAAGCACAGATTTGGGCTACATTTAGCATGGATCAAATTCTCCAGAAACGCATAAAGCTCATGCATTAACGTGTTTTAAGTGGCTATCAGGAAAGGGGTAAGTTGACATGCATAAAGTTGACTACGACAACTTCCTAGGCTACACAGAAAGCATTTTACAAAATCTGGAGTCTGAAGAGTCAGTATTTTAAAAAATTCAATGAATTTCCAATGTTATTGGAGAATACAGCTAGCGAAGTTTTTACTCTGACAAATGAGATGTTACATCTTTGAGCATCTAGCAGTTTCAGAGCAAGTCAAGGCTGCAATCAAAACACCCATTAGAGCGCTCCACGTTTCAGAACAAGCAAGCAAGTGGTTATCAGTGTAGCCAGTAAATCACCTGATCCTATTACAAAATCAATTACTGCAGCACATTTCTATTGCTACACAACCTGATAATGGCAAAATGATATTGGATAGCTACTGCAAGGTCAAGAAAACTGCTAAGAACATCCGAAATTTGTCTTTTTATCATGGAAGTCCAAATTATACAGCATCCTTTTAATGGTATAGTTTAATTTTAAAATATAGTTACCTTCTTCGGCTGATTGAGACATTCAATGGATAGTCTCTGCAACTGCTCTGATGTATGACTGCAAGACAGAAGATTGGAGCAGCAGGTCGAACAGCCCAGCCTCTTCATTAAAGAAGAAATAATGCTGCAGCCACAGCCACACATTGACTTGCTCATCAGACGAGTTTATTCTTAAAGAAATTAGGACCAGTACTGTCCCATAAACACTCAAAATTGGCCAGCTGCCTCATTCTGCAGCTCGCTGGCTGAAATTAAGATTGCTAAACAGAAAAAAAAAAAAAAGTGTTTCTCAAAAAAATGTCAGCCAGTCTCATCAGCAAGTAGTAACTCGCATTTAAAAAAATGTGTACGTTTTTCTCTCTTCTCCCCTTCGCAAAGTAAGCTGCTTTGAAAAGACAGATAGCTGTCTGACAGAGGAGTAAATTCAGGGCTGGCAGCCTCTCCAGCCTGCTTGCTGACTATTCCTTCTGTGGCTCCTGTCAGTTCAGGTCTGGTTTACCCTCCCCATCAGTACAGCCTACCCAGGCTGGGCTCCGGCCAGCAGAGGCTACGCCAGCAGTGGAGAGCCCCACCCCGCGCATCCCCATGCGCTCGCCCACAGCATCCTCCGCTTGCCCACAGCATCTTCCTCCACGCCGGCCAGGCCTCACTCCCCACAGCCATAGCACAGAGCTGGTTATTGCACACGTCCAGAGCTGCCAGCCTTTTGTAACAGTTCTGCTTCAAAAGGACCTTCCAATTACACTGGAGAACAAGACCTGTCTGACTGCTACGCTCGGAGACTATCTGCCGTGTCTGGGAGGAAAAACAAACACACAAATGACAACAAAAAAGTCTTCTGGAAAAAGTCAGAATGTATGAGAAAAATGCTACCAAACCCTGAACTAAGAATGGCTGCTACAAAGCTACACGAGTGAGAACACTAGGAAAAGCCAACAGAAATTTAAACCCAGGAAGAAACACGCGTGAAAGAATTTATAGTAGAGTGTCCAAAGGTACCACAACTAACTCTCAAAGCAAGTTAGAGGCAGATCATATAAGCAGCTTTAATAAAGTCTTCAAGGAGCCATTTGCTCTGATAAAAACAAAAAAGGCAAAACTAAATCAAGTGAGCAGTCAGACATAAACAGGTCTTCTAACCTCTAAAAAACAAGTGTGCTCTGCTCAAACTATAATTTTGAATACCTCCCTAATTTAACACATTCAGGTAACTCAGTGCTGGAAATGTTTTCTCATTTGCAAGAGAAATTCATGCAATAACTACGTTACTTCCTTTTCATTTCCGCAGGAAAAAAAATGCAAGCAACATCGTAAAAAGCTCATTTTAATTGGTTTAAGATGGCATGCAATACTATTTCTGAAAGGAGAAGGTCTCACATTAACACAACTGCTTAACCTAATTACAGGATAATCTGACTTGAAATAATTGTCACTTACATTTATAGAGCTATCAGTGCTTGTTCAATAGCATCCTCTTTAGCAAAAGGTTAAGAAAAACACAAGTGATGTGAAAGCAGCTGAAATTACTATAGTCGCAAAAAAACTTCTCATTTTCACACTGCATTGAAGGCTTAATTTCTCTCCTGCTCTCTCTCCCCTCCTCTTTATTCCCTCCCTCTTTCCCCCTCCCCTCACTTGCTTTAAAGCTGAACTGAGCTTCTCCCTTCACCTTGCTCTGCCCTTTTTGATATTCATGTTTCTGTTAAATCAATTTCTAGTAGTATCTATATACAAGCATGCACAAGAAACTGAACGATAAAAAAGCATTCAGTAGATAAAGACTACAGATGCAAACAAGCAAAATAATGCAGTAACCTTTTACTCGCCTGCTGGAGGTACTGTCTGCTGCATAGAATTTTAAATCCTCATCTGCAGATGCAATTGAGCTGGTATTGCCAAGGACTTTGCTCTTCCTGTGCTGATTCTACACGGCTATTCATCGAAAGAGCACATTATATAGAAAATTTAAAGTAATATCAGGTGAAATTGCTTAAATGGCTTGAAAGGAGCCAACTTCCAAAAAAAGCAGCTATAGCTCTGACCAGCCACATTTCAGAGATGTCAGACACATTAGCGAGGAAAGTCTTATTGCTGATGCATGCTTGCCAGCAATGTGCAGGATGTGGAAGCACAGATATCTAATGAAAAAACTTAATACACAGATTTAAAGTGCAAGGATCATGCTCTAATGCTCAACACTTCACATGTCCTGCATACCACAAAAACCTCTTTTCACAAGCATCTATTGTTCATAAAGCTACAAAAATGTTGTTCAAAGCAACCCCCACATGCCCCTGCTTCAAATCCTGGTTTCTCAGTAGGCTGCAGATCAGTTCTAATACAAATACTGTACCTGTACTTCTGATATATATAGACACTGCTTTTTCCTTTGGCCACACATAGTTAAGGAGTACACAGATATATTTCTTAACAAGAAACAGACTAAAGGAAAGCATCAGTATTTGGGATAACGGTTTTGAGTCTAATAGGTTTAAAAAGTACAAGGGTACTTCACTAGAATTTGTATTATTCTTGGTAGAAATGAAGCACCAGCAGTGAAGCCTGCTATTCATTATTTATGAATTGTTCCCCTCCTCACGTGAGTTTCCTTAATTTACTATTGATCCCAGGGCAGATGCAGATAAGAGCCAGTGACTGACAGCCACAGTTTCACAGAGTAAGTATCTGCAACATAAATTAATATTTTTAAGAATATCAAAGTAATAGCACTGCAGGCTTTTTTTTTTTTTGCCTATGGACAGCAGAATAGAAATGAACAAACTTTCCACCCATCAAAGCATCCTATAGTGTCATTTAAAACACAAAGAGAGACTTGTTTAAATTCTACATTGGCATTACCACTACATTCTGTTTCTTCTACTTTTCTAGTGTCTAATTAGCAAAAACTTCAATACTCCTTTACTCCCTATGATACGTTTCACCTGAAATTAAAATTGCTTGTTATGAATCTTCTTACTTCCCTGTTTTTCACTAAAGTATTAAATGCCCCATGTTCTCCTTCATAATATTCATTGACAGGACAAAGTCATGAAGTCAACATCCTCAGAACTGTGGTTACTTTTCAGATTATCAGCTATTTTTATCATTTTATTAGTTCTCATGACTTCCACAGGCAGTCAAATCCAAAAACACAGCAGGATTGCATATGGTTTTAAAGAAACATTTATCATACTAACAAAGCTTTCTTGTAATATTCTTCATTACAAGCCACAGACTGTTACTATTTAAAAAAATGCAAAGGAGATATGATTTCATGCTAAGCTAAGGCCATACTGTCCTGTATGCAAAATCTCAGTGGGCAAACAGCCAGACACTCTTAAAGAGCCTAGATGAAATATCACTTGGACATGAGAGTGGAAAATTATGTGCAGAATATATACTTCGCTTAATTGTTTGCAAGGATATACACATAGAAACGACATAAAAATAATTAAAGAGTTACTAAACAAATAACCAAATAAATACAACTTGGAACTGGGGGAAAGACTTCCTACTAAAAAAGACTCTTGCCAAATCAGTCTAGCACATGATTATTAACACATGATTATTAACACATGATTAGGGCAAAACCATTGTACTAAATCCAATTAATTGTAAAGCTTAAATGTCTAAATATATTGCTAAAATCTAAACACAACACACACCTGATGTACAGAAAGATACTCAAACTGAAAAAAGCCACCAGGTTTATTTGTTACTTATTTAGAAAACAGCAAGAGAACACAAGAGAAGCTACAACTCAAAAGGGTTTAGAAGGACAGAAGATACTTTCCACAACAGATGAAGTTTTAAGGCAACTCTCTGAAAGATAGTTGGAAACTCTAAGAGACCCCTGGGGCTTGCCACACAGCCTGGTCAGCTCCTCTGTTCTGTCTTCAAGTTCCACTGTCTCAGAAAATAAATCCAACATGCAGACCAACCACCTTTTCAATAGCTAGTCAAAAAAAGGGGCTGGTTGCTATACTTCCTTGCAAATGAAGCTGGTCTTCTGAAAGTTAATGTGCAAATTGTTGCTTTTTACAAACAAAAAACCTGCTTGTTTTTACTTAACTTTAAATACAGTCAGAGTATACATCTTTGTGCAAGGTAAAAAATTAGTACAAGAATGTAGGCTTTTTGAAATTATTTTTCAAGTAGAGATGATAGCAATCTGAAAGAAATTCTATAAATCTCATTAAAATAACAAAAGGACTTGTAGTGCTATGAACTGAACCTAAGCTACGTATTTGACCCTGGGAACTACCGACCTGTCAGCCTCACCTCTGTGCCTGGCAAGGTCATGGAACAGATCCTCCTGGAGGACATACTGAGGCACATGGAGGACAGGGAGGTAATCCAAGGTAGTCAACATGGATTTACTAGGTGCAAGTCCTGCCTGACCAACCTAGTGGCCTTCTACAATGAAGTGACTGCATCAGTAGACAAGGGAAGATCTATGGATGTCATCTATCTGGACTTATGCAAGGCCTTTGACACAGTCCCCCACAACATCCTTATCTCAAAGTTGGAGAATTATGGGTTCAATGGGTGGACTGTTCAGTGGATAAAAAACTGGCTGGATGGTCACATCCAGAGAGTGATGGTCAACGGCTCAATGTCCAGATGGAGGAAGGTGACAAGTGGTGTCCCCCAGGGGTCTGTGCTGGGACCAGTGTTGTTTAATATCTTCATTAATGATATCGACAATGGCATTGAGGGCACCCTCAGCAAGTTTGCAGATGATACCAAGCTGGGGGGTGCAG
>VZZY01022144.1:0-43238 GCA_013400335.1 Eurystomus gularis | reverse complement strand
TATTGGAGCGTGTCCAGAGGAGAGCCACCAGAATGATCAGGGGATTGGAGCATTTCTCATATGAAGGGAGGCTGAGGGAGTTGGGGCTGTTCAGTCTGGAGAAGAGAAGGCTCCGGGGGGACCTTATACTGACCTTCCAGTACCTGAAGGGGGCCTACAGGAAGGCAGGGGAAGGTCTGTTCACAAGGGTTTCTAGTGATAGGACAAGAAGTAATGGTTTTAAGCTAGGAAAAGATAGATTTAGGTTGGATATTAGAAGAAAGTTCCTTAGCATGAGGGTCACAGAGCACTGGAATGGGCTGCCCAGAGAGGTGGTGGAGGTCCCATCCCTGGAGTCATTCAAGGTCAGGCTTGATGAGGCTCTGAGTAACCTGACCTAGGTAGATGTCCCTACTTGTACAGGGAGGTTGGACTAGATGACCTCTGGAGGTCCCTTCCAGCCTGAAACATTCTATGATTCTATGATTTCTTCATAATCCAAAAAACTGCTTTATTGGCACATATAAAGGACTGAGTCCTTTCATATACCAGTACAATAGGTAAATAGGTAAAACACAGCTTCTGATTGAAGGTCTGCTACTGGTAATAAAAAACTTTTTCAAACCCTCCATTGGGAGAAGCAGCAAATTGCTTTAAAAATTACATCATCTGCTGCATTCTCAAATTCCATCTTAAAGTTGTGAAAATGGTCTTTGGATGTTTGCGTTTTCATGTCAAAGATAATAAACCAGAAAGATTTAAAATTAAAAACAAACAAACAAAAAGCCATCACAACAGAGAAGTACACTGTTCCCTGCAACAGACAGATTTCAAAGCAGTTACAGGAAGAATATAAGAGGGAATGTCCAATTTCACTGAAGACACAATGTGACAGAAGGGTAGTTTTCAGTTTCATCAGCTTTTCTCAAGGTCCTTTCTGTTCTGTTTGGGGTGGGGAGAGATGAATGGGTAATTAAACTCAGGCTCATTCTGTCCCCTCTCAAACAAGAATTAGAAAAAAGTGGGAGACAACACTTTTTGTTCCAGAATTGTGCAATTTGTACAAGCTCATGCAGGACAAACACCAGCTGCACCTCCCAAGACTCCCGTCTCATACTTCACCCCCTTTGTGGATGACAGGTTTTCCAATTTGGGAAACAAAACATACAAAGACCACCTTTCTCCAAAAACCAAAAGGTGGTACTCTTCCCAGTTTCATCCATAGACATAAAAGGAATAACACAGTTCTAGCATTTGCAATACCAAGATGTGTTTTCTTGAACTCTTCTGGACACCAGTGGCCTTGCCATCTTTCCCCTGTGCAGCAGAGGCACATGACCCAAACCCTGGCTTCCAAGAGCATGAAAGCACTGTAATGCTGGAAGGTTTGAGGCCTGTGTTTCACTCCTCTGCTCTCAGGTAAGAGCCCACACCACAGCCATTCTAATTTCTTAACGCTCTCCACTGAGGGAAATGCAGTGATATATCCAACTGAACTGACAAACATCTCAGTATAGATATGTGACCATCATTAGCCATCCAGATTAGAGGCTTCCTTTGCCCAAAAGTACATGCACACTATCTTCTCATTAACTCCATACTGTGTTCATATTTGCAGTATTTGTTTTGCATGCTGTCCATCTACCTGGACTCTCTATTGGAGAGAAAAAAGGTGATATAAAAATAATACATAATAAATTAAAAAATAATAACTTGTTCTCTATAATTTTGTAAGAACCACTTCATCACTTACCAGACTTCAGATGTGTTTATTCATTATAACTGAGAGAGACTCACATACTGACTGCATTTCTTTATCTCGATTTTGCTACATTACACCTCCCAGCTGAAGCATAATTTGGTATTCATTGCAAGTTGATGTAGCAAGGAAGAAAAAGTTGCTCCTGTATGCAATTAAAGTATTCTCAACATTTATTCCAACATGCTCATACACAGTCTAAAAAAAAAAAACAAAAAACTTTAAAAGGGTGGGGAAAATAATACAACTTTTAGAGTTATTTTTCACTCTAAAATTTAATCTCTCCAATCCACAAGAGTTGCCTACTATGGAAAATTGTAGTAAAAATGCTGAGAATCTCCTGTATCTGCTCCTACCTAAGGACCTTACGTAGGCTAGGGTCTCCCTACTTTCCTGGCCATGCAACACCCCACAAGGTTTTTCTCACTCCATGTGTTCAGTCGTCCTTATTGCAGGCAGGCAAGGAAACAAGCAGGGGTGTGGAGAAGAAATCACTAGCATTTTTTTGACCACGGCTGAGTGAGTCCTCCAGCCACTGGTCTTGCCTCCCTAGCTAAATTCCCTATACTTCACTCCCCAGAGGAGTCATATTTACCTCCATCCGGGCTAAGTAAAAATCACACACCTTAAACAATTCTCAGCACCTGCTAAAACAGAAGAAAGTCCTTTCTACCATCTTCTAGCTATATGAGAGGAAAAAAAAAAAGTTTAGCCCACACAGTGAGTATAGTCTAATGAGGGGATAATCACTGCACGGCTTGTGTGGATGTCTCTTGAGAGAGCAGGAGATGATTCAGTGGCAGATTTCCAGATGCCTTTTCCAGTGGGCTTAAGGACAACAGGTTTCATTATTTGGCTTGGGAGCTAAAATCACTTAGCTTAAGTAGTGCTGTTGATAGACATGTGGTTCCTGGCATTAGATAGAAAGTCTACATTTGAGTCATGAACACAGGCAGCAGCAACCACTCTCACCAAATTAGGTATGGTACTATTACAGCTAAACATGAGGACATCTGCCCAGGAGTTGTTCCTCTCCTCCAGTCCGCCCAAATGCACTTACAGCTTTACTGAGCAGTTTCTACTTCCCCTTCTCTTCTCGTCTCTTTCCTAAGAGCCACCTGTACAAAACAATTTTCCCCACAGCACAGCAAAACAGCTTGAGATTACAAACCAATTGAATAAAAGAAGTCAACAATCCTTAAAGAAAAGATTAAATCCACACTGCTGTATATTACCTACTCATTTTCAGTATGCTAAATATTACCTCCTAAGGATTAAAAGTTGTTAAAAGATATCCTCATGTGCCTGTTTTTAAAAGCTGGTGATTTTTGTGCTTTAGAGCTCTGGGAAGCAGTTTGGGATAAGCACTTAGCTGACTGTCAAGTTACAGCCCAGTATTGAAATAGTTAATATTTTCCTCAGAGGTAACACTCAGTGCAAGCACAGAATGCTTCCTCTCCTTCAGAGCTCTTTTCAGGCTCTCTGCTTATTTAAGAAGAAAACACTATCAATTTATGCTTGGTACTTCTTTTTAAAGGTGATTTAATTACGAGTGCTAAGCCTTTTCAAACAAAGGCAATGAAAAAAAAAACCATCATCCCAAAGTAGTGTAAAAGAAAACTGATGTCTTACGGTAAGAGAGATGCTGCTGTTAAACCTTAGCCTGCAATAAATATCACAGAGGAAGCAAGTGGCTCGCCATTTGACTGCGAATTTCAGAGCCACCCATTTCCATTACTACCGATGGAGATGAGGGCACCAACTTCTCAGAAGAGCCACACTGTCACCACTGATACAAGGGTAATTTTTCCACAAGAAGCACCAGATAATAACCAGGCAATTCCTGCTCCGCCCTTGGAACAGAATGCGACTGACCTGGTGAGGCTGAAACACAAGTCTTAAATGGTGGTTTTGAACCCCTTTATGTCAGATCACCACAAGTAACTTAGTCCTGATTCATAGTCCCCTTGTCTCCCTAGGGCAAATGGGGAGGGAATGAGAAGTAACAAGAACATAATCTTACATTTATGTGTCATGAAAGCCTGATGCTTGCAAAAAGTATCAGGCCTGCTGTATACGGGCTGACTGACCCCACTGCCTATTCACAGGTGGGTCCTGCCAAGTGACAAGGAAGTAAAGACCACCCTCCCTTCCATGCTACTGGAAGAAGTCCCACATCATCTAGCAAGGTGCATTTCTGGGAAGAACAGGCAAAAATAGGAGAAAGGTTCTCTGGCAAAATAGCCAACCCCTGATATAGAAATCATCATGTCCCCATGTCAAATCATGCCATAAAGCAAGACCTGTAATTCTTTTTGTTCAGTGTAATTTCGAGCAATATTCAGAATTACAAAATTCTTTCAAAAATATAATTTGCTCTCATCTATAACCTAAGTCTTCACAGAGCTGCAGAAATAATCAGCTTTATGAAATTCAGCTTTTCAGCAATATTTTTTGAAAAATGCCAAAAGAAACAAACAAAAAATAACACACCAAAACCAATAAATGTGAGATTTATCCATGTCTGAATATAGAGGAAAACAGACCCTCACTTTCAAGTTAACCAATAGGAGTATTTCAGACAATAAACCTTACAAGCCAATTTCAAAGTTCAAGAGAGAAGGACAAGAGCCTTACAAAGATCAAAGTTCCCACTATATTTCACTTTAAATCAAGCACCACAACAACAGTGAAGCTATTCTAAACCCCTATGCTCTTCAGGCTGCAGGAAACAAGTGGATTGGTCTTTATAGTGTTTAAGACATAGAAAACTCAAAGATGACTGGCTACTTTAAATAAAAGCTTGCAACATTAACATAACCATTACCAAATAACAGAAAACTTCTGCCCTGTTTCTCCACTCAAGCCTCACCTTCTACCTACAGGCTTACAGTAAAGCAAAATATTTACTGTAAATAATACCTTCTGCAATACTGTCTGAAGTCCTTATTCACTGCCAAATGTGTTTTCATTACCCCTTTGGAAGTCACGGTCCAGATCTTTCCGCACAGCCTTATCCACAGCTACAGTTAATACAATCTGTACGAGTGAGTCATGTGGAAAAATGCTAGCTTAACACCAGAAGGTTATTAAAGTTTAAAAAGCTATTTTTAATTTATATAGAAGTTCATCACAATACACAATTATTTTCTATGCCCCTGTTAACTTTTTGGTGAAAAGCTGAGGCTTCTTAATAGGAGAAGCTGGCTACATTTTATAGCAGAAAACATTAACAGATGTTGATGTAACAGGATGAAAAAAAAGCACCTTTCCTGTTCACTTTTTTCGTATGAGATCATCAATATGGTAATCCTAGAAATTGTGTCCTCCAGCTAAAAAAACAAGTGAAAGTAATCCAAAGCCATCAGGGAAAGATTTTGCTAACTGTACTTTCTAGAGGATACTTCACATTTCTTAACAAAGACTAAGTGAACTTCAACTCTTAAAAGCGAAACAGGTAAAAACACAAAGTCCGATATAACTCAAGGTAACAGAAATTACATTCTTTCATCATCCTCCTCCTAACAAGAAGGAGGTGGTAAAAAATGCACATACATGATGCAGTTCAAAATTCACAAAAATATACAGTATGTAAGTTCTTGAACTGGGTTGAGTAGTAAGGAACAACCTACAAGGACATTCCATATTTATGACTGCTATATACTGAATTTCTTAATACATCTTGTAAATTCTTTCACCCGTTCAAAAAAATCAGAGACTGATACAAAAAGAACTGAAGAAATAGTTACATCTTTTCTAAACTACCAAATATACTTGTATTTATCAATTCGGCAGGACAGAAAACAAGAGAATAAGCTTCTCACCACCTCTTTATGCCTTACCATCTATTTTCTACACAGAAAAATTGAGGTATTACCATGTGTGAGCTTAATCTAGAAAACACAAGTAACAATAGCCGTGCAGATGCTTCCGTACAAGCTTTACGTGTGTGCCAGAATGCAGAATTGAAGCACTCTCCACCATTAAAGACACTAGCTAAACACACACTAGTGCAGCCTACATTGCGTAGTTCTGCAATCTAGTTCACGGCACAAATGCTCCAAAACTGCTAGAAGTCAAGAGTCAGAAGCTGATCAGAATTCATTCTGGTGGCTCTGCCTAAAGCACTCAAAAACTACAGGCTAACACTAGTTTTGACCTTAGCAGCAGTGTTGCTTGTGCCAGGTTACACAGCCTTCAATCCCTCATTTCAAACCCTTCTTCCTCCTATACAGAGGGGAACGCAGAGGTACAATTGTTCACTCAGTTGGACAGGGAAGAATAGGAAAATTGATCTGGATGAAAAATAACCTAAGGAAAAAAAGAGAAGGCCACACTTCATAAGATGGCCAGTCTAGATCACTGTGCTATGCAACACATGACTTCATCAACATAATACAAATGTGGACACTGAGGTGGAGGCTAGAGGAGACCAGTAGAGATGAAGGGGTCAAGGGGATGCTAGGGATATGGCTATTTGAGCCAGCAGGGTTATCCACAGGAATTCAGGCACAATCAAATCCATGGATGTTATATGCCATACTGATGAAATCATTTGTTGCTCTGCCCCCAACTTCCTTGTCTATAAAATGGGACTAACGCTTCCTATGCTTAAGACACTCCAGTAAGGTAAAGAGGTTAAAGACTAAGTTAGTTACTTGGTATACTAGTAATAAGAGGATAGAAAAGGAGGGATACAATTCTTCTTGAAGACAGGACAAGAAAAAACAGGTAACAGGAGAAATAATCATAGAATCATAGAATGTTTCAGGTTGGAAGGGACCTTAGAGATCATTTAATCCAACCTCCCTGTCATGGGCAGGGACACCTCTCAACTAGATCAGGCTACTCAAGGCTCTGTCCAACCTGGCCTTGAACACCTCCAGGGAAGGGGAAGCCACAACATCTCTGGGCAATTTATTCCAAAGTCTTGCCACCCTCGTACTGAAGAATTTCTTCCTAAAATCTAATCTAAATCTATCCTCCTTCAACTTAAACCCATTACCCCTTGTCCTATCAGTGGGCGCTCTTGTAAAAAGTCCCTCCCCAGCCTTCCTGTAGGTTCCCTTCAGGTATTGGAAGGCAGCTATTAGGTCCCCCCGAAGTCTTCTCTTTTCAAGACTGAACAACCCCAGCTCCCGCAGCCTGTCCTCGTAGCAAAGGTGCTCCAGCCCTTGGATCATCTTTGTGGCCCTCTTCTGAACACGCTCCAACAGATCTATGTCTCTCTTCTGGTGGGGACACCAGAACTGGACGCAGTATTCGAGGTGGGGTCTCACAAGAGCAGAGTAAAGGGGGAGAATCACCTCTCTTGACCTGCTGGCCACGCTTCTCTTGATACATCCCAGGATGCGGTTGGCCTTCTGGGCTGCACCAGCGCACTGCCGGCTCATGTTGAGCTTCTCATCTATCAACACCCCCAAATCCTTCTCTTCAGGGCTACTCTCAACCCACTCTGTACCCAGTTTGTATTTGTGCCTAGGGTTGGCCCGACCCAGGTGAAGGACCTTGCATTTTGACTTGTTGAAGCTCATGCAGTTTGCACTGGCCCATTTCTCAAGCCTATCAAGGTCCCTCTGGATGGCATCTCTTCCCTCAAGTGAGTCCACAGCACCACAAAGTTTGGTATCGTTGGCAAACTTAGTGAGGGTGCACTCAATGCCGTCGTCCATGTCGCTGACAAAGATGTTGAACAGCACTGGACGCAGAACAGAGCCCTGAGGAACACCGCTTGTCACTGGTCTCCATGTGGACTTCGAGCCATTGACCATGACTCTTTGAGTGCGACCATTCAGCCAGTTCTTTATCCACCACGTGGTCCATCTGTCAAACCCGTGTCTCTCCATTTTAGAGACAAGGATGTCATGTGGGACAGTGTCAAACGCCTTGCACAAGTCCAGGAAAATTACATCAGTTGCTACTCCCACATCAACCAGCACTGTAGCTTTGTCGTAGAAGGCCACTAGATTAGTCAGGCACAACTTGCCTCTGGTGAAGCAGAAAGTCATTTTCTTTCCTTTTCCTGTAGCCAAAGTATAGAAAAATTGAACATTGAGGGTTTTGACATGGAGCCAGCCCTCCAGAGAGAATGAAGAGCTCAAAACTGAGAGCAGAATCACAGCAATAAAGGTTCTGAACCCTGCTCAGACGAAGCTTGAGCTGGATGCACTCTATAATGTGCTGCTCAAGGCACTCCATCCCTTTAATCATCCACAGTTGCCTTTGCATTTGAGCAGCAAGCAGACCCACAGAGTTATAGGAGAAGAACTGACTTAACACTCTAGCTACAGAGGATAATTAGCCATCAATGTAACATCCTAAACAAACTTTCATTATTTATTACCAAAACAAGATTTTACTTCTAAATGACTCATTCTAGTGTTTTAAGGCTCATTATTTTCTTGGGTGTTAACAAGCTTTAATTAATATCAAGATGCGAAAGACCAATTAAATAGTGAGGTCACAGTGGGGTCGCTTAGCAGTAATCAACTAGTGCAGATGAAGCAAGCCACAAAGTCATGTAAGGTTTAATAAGTTAAAACTATTAACTGGAAGCAGAAACATGTATACAAGGATCTTACAAAATTCACATCTAATTACATGCCTTTTAGTAAGTTTTATTTTCATAGTTAAAAGAAAGTATGGAATTTCTCTACAGTTCTGAACATCCTTGATCCCAGAATATCCAATTTACAAGCCATCTTAAGAATATGTAAGACTTACTGGTTTTCAAACTTGAGGAAGTACTCTCTCCCTAAAGCAACACCAAGACAAACTGCTTAGTGTACAAGTATACGTAAGAATGCCAGATGACAAGCACTTCACATTCTAGGTTGATGAGCAGAAAAAACTAGCACTAGATACCTAAACAACTGAGATCCTAAAGAACAGTTTATCATTCCTGCTAGGATCATGACATTCTTTGATCCAGAATTCAGAAAAACATTTTCCTTGACCAATGGCATACCAAAACATGTTCTGCAAATCCTTGACAATCATATTTCAGCTAATTAATAGGACCTCTGCAGGCACCATTTGAAAAACCCTGCAGACAGAAACCAATACTACACATGACTATTGTCATAATTTATCAACTAAGGAATAGCACAAGTAGACCATTTACCAATGTAATTCTAAGGTGTCTACCTGCAACACAATGTTTCTCAAACATTCTTCACTCAATAAGATCTTTATAACATCTGAGGAGCAACACATGGTTGATGCAATATACTTAGTATGATACATCCCAAGCAACTCATTCCCAGCTTGGTCTCCTAAGGGTTATATTGAAGAATGTAAAATCTACAGAATAGCAGAGGATCTTGTTAGACCAGCTGGTTTGTTCTGTTGTTTGGTTTAGTTCTTCATTGTTTTGGGCTTGGGTATTTTTCCCCTTTTATTCAGTTGGGAGTGTGTAAGAGGGAGACAATGACACCAAGACCTTTCAGGACATAAAAAGAGTCTGTTGCCCTTCATTTTGTGTAGTCACCATTCAAAGGCCTCATTTTCTTTCATTCGTTGTAGCCCTGTAAATAGAGTGCTTAAGGACACAGTCAAGGTGAAGTCTCTGCTCACGGTTTTTTTTTATCTGCCGTAACACAACTAAATCAACTTCAATTAAATTAAATGCTTTAGTTCATCAGTGTAACTAATTCACCATTTGCTATTTACACCTAAGAATTCACACACTAAAAAAAATTACACCCTGTCCCTTTTCGTTAGCTGGTATAATAAGGGATATTACCCTTCTACCTTCTCCTGCCCCTTACTGCATAACAAGCCTGGTCTTACTCTTGTTTTTGTGCCCCATCACAGTAGCGATGCTGTTAGGACTTGCTGTATCCACTCGTCAGGATTCTTAGTATAGCCTGTGTCTCACACATACCACAACACAAAAATTTTAAGCAATTGTAAAACCCTTAGGCACTAAGCTTTCAAGCTGGCATAAGAAAAAAAATATACAATCTGGGCACAAATACTGAATTTCTCAGTGACTAAGACTTAAATTAACAAGACATGAGGAAGAGCTCTCCCACATCATTTCTTGGAGATTTTTAATTGATGTCTCTTGGAGCTTTTTAATTTATGTATCTTCAGTGCTTCAGTATTACATAAACATACTTCTAGACTTCACCAGCTAGGAATAACTTTATTTAAAAACTCAAATAGTATTTATTTGCAATTCTATGTTATATTTACTCAGTGACCTTTCCCATGAAGGAGTGCCACTATCCCTCCCATTATTATATTCTAACACCTCAATACATCATCTGCGTCCACAGCTTTGGTTCACTGCAGTTCAGTTCCCAGACTCTTAACTACCTGACTTTGAGTATTCCTATTTTCAATGGTCAGCCAGTCTTTTCTCACAATGCTCTTCAGAGCTGCCATAAAGCCTGCCATTCCTGAATGCAACATGGACCTTTCAGAGCAGATACCTCCAACCTACTACTCATCACAGGACAGTCTCTGAATATTAGTCCCTCTAGTTAAATACCAGTATCTTTGGAGCATGTCAGATAAGCTCAAGTTCTTTAGGAACTCCTGCTTAGTATTTTAACGCAATATATCCAATGCAAATAAGTCTTCATGGAACATGTCAACCAGTTATATATCGAACCCATTTGCCAAAACATTGTGTCAGTGAGGAGCAGAAAATGTTGTATAATCACCTCTAGGTAAGAAAAACACCCTAACTATTTCAAACCTTCTCCCTAACAGTTTTCAATTGCAAGATTTTATTTTTATTCTAGCATTTCATACAAGTTTAAAAGTTTGCCTAAATTTAAAGGAGCATTTCCCTCAAATTTTTCCCAAAAGAATAATTTTCTACTGACATTTATATTCAGCTAAATATTTCATCATCCTCCAGTAGCTGGCAAAACAGTGTATAGTTCGAAACTTCAGTTAAAGAGACAACTGCAAGTATGTTATTAAATATTCACATATTTTGTGCAACTGAAACCAAATTGTAAAATTGGCTTTCTGACCCAAACTAAATTGCTGCTTGAGTACCTTGAAAATGCCTGACTGTAAATGGCAGCAGTTGAGGAACTGCTTCATAAGCAGCTCAGTACAGAACGCAGACAGAGAACTTCTGTAATATCATTAGCTGCCTCAGTTAAGACCATCCCAGCAGGCAGACTCAGGACAAGCTTAATCCATGAACCACCCTGCAAGAGGTCTTTTGCCATCCTTGCAAGCAGACAGCAGTGGCAACCATCAAGACAGCAAGGTTGTTTTGTGTCAGGGCAATGATGGCTGCTCCTCAAGCCTTATCTCACTGGAGGCATGCCTGAAGGCTGCTCAAGGAAAGACCACAGAAGAACAGACACCTCTTGACAGACATTAAAGAATGAAGGGCTGGCTATCATATTAAATCACTAGCTACAGTGTTCTCTTACAGAAAGTCTTTGACTAAATATTTTGCATGATGTTCAGCTCTAGAACAAAGTAGAGTAATATGCATGAAAAGCCCCCCTGGGAATGTACTTCTGGTTTCCCAAAGAAAAAAAAGGAAAAAAAGTACATGAAGTTACTAATTTGTATTGTTTGAAGTGTTAAGCTACTTAACAGAATTCTAATTTCAAATTTACAATTGTTACCTAATTAATTTGCTAGAAAACACCCAGGATCTTTCTGTGGATAATAGTCTAGTGAAAGTACTGTTTCACTTAATTTTTCAAAATGCATCTAGCTCAAGATTTGAGCAATAGTAAACATTATACAACAAGTTTAAAAGATTTTTTAAATGGTGTTCCAAAGGGTAGGGGGGGGGAGAGGGTCGGGACCAACTTCACTTTTGCACTTTATTGAACATGTCAAATCATCAAAAATGGATTTTTATTAAATATCTTTTTGGAAATAATTAGAGCATTACTTTAAATTACTTTTATTTTACTGCAAAGTATTATTGCTGACAAAGTTTACAATGCATACAATTCATGTACCAAATAACAGGCACACAAAAGGTCCAAACAGGGATAAGACTTGATGGACACATGAAAGCACAGAGGCTGCAAGAAGGGGATGATATTCCTGAAGTGTGTGTGACCCTTGGCCAAACCCACCAAGAGCAGCTCCCTTTAAAAAGCTCATTCATTAACTACCGAGGACTAATAATTTAGATGTCTTCCAGGAAGGCAGCTAAGAGTTTTGCAAGTCTAGTAACTGCTGGCTGGCAGTGGAAGGAAAGGATGGCAGGTGACTTTGCTCCCTTCCACCACTTAGATCTCCTGTGGGACCCAAATTCCAAGGTTTTGGAGTTCAGCCTGCTTTGTATTAGGTAGCACATACCAAGTAAAAACCTTGTATAGATTCTAAAATTATGAAAGACTAGCTTTAACAGCAGACAGAACAATGAACAACAAATATTTCACCATAATTTTACCCTGCCCTTGGCTTTACTAAAGACAAACATCTCTCCATGTATCAAGAATCCCAAATAAATTCACCTTTGAAAATTACAATGCCTGTGAAGACAAACATCTTCCTACACTAATTCATACCAGACAGAGCAGCTCATACCATACCAGCACTCAAATTTATATGCTTGCTACAGAAGGTCCAATGTATTAATTTTCATGTCTTAAAAGGAATAGACTAGAAACATTTTCAGGTAATTTCATATGTTATGGGCCTCTTGCTGTCACAGAACAATAACAAACAGACATTAAGTCTGCGTATCTGACAATTTATCCTGCAGAGAGTCTCTCTGGCAGACTCTTCTTGGAGGCACATAGTGATGGGACAAAGGCTACAGACACAAGTTGGAAAAACAAAAATTCTGACTGCATGTTCTGAAAAAAATTCACATGACAGTCAGTCAAATATTGAAGCAGGCTGTCTAGAGAAGCTGTGGAATATCTGTCCTTGGAGGTATTAAAAACTTATCCTGAATAGCAACCCTGAGCAACTTCATCTAAGCTGGTACTGTTTTGAGTTGGGGGTCTGGACTAGATGACCTCCAAAGTCCCTCCTAATCTAAATCACTTTATGACTCTATGAAACTGAAAGGAGGATCAAAAGGGGGAGTCAACTGTACCACACTGTAAAACAATACATTAATACACATATGCCAGTATACAGAACGATGCTTGATTTTTGCCTGTAAAAATGAGAAAAGGGTTGTAGAAATTTTTTTTTTTTTAAGATAATCTACCTGCCTCCACAGTCGTCTTCTGTTCCATCTTCCTATAACTGAAAGTGAGGCACTTTTTTCATGTCAATAGTCAATAACATCTAATTAACAAAAAGTCCAATCTCAAATATCTTATTACAAAGATGTCATCACTTGCTTTTACAATAGAAGACTGAGAGACCTTTTAAAAATCTCGTCAAATGAACTGCATTGGTCCCAATATTTTAATGATTTACAGGTGACTGCCAAAATAGAGAGAAGCCATAAAATTTCTCTAAAAAAAAGTATAAACAGGTTTTTTTTAATGTAACACAGGTGAAGAAAGGCAACCATACCGAGACGAGACCAGTACAATCTAGCAGGTAAGAACAGAGGTTATCCAGGTGCAAAGCACACAGTAATGATCCTCAAGCCACTTTGAAATTTTACATCCTCCACAGAGCATGGAGAACGTACATACTCAGAGCCAAGAGGCTTCTCCTGCAGCTGTGCACATGCACTAAAGCACATCCTAGCACTCCATCCAAAGAGACAGGAAAATGCAGGGTATTTCTGATATACTTGTTTGGCACTCCAGTACACTGATAGGCGCCAGTAGAAGCTGAGTACTTGACTCTCCATTGCACCAGTCCTCCAGCACTGAAGGTTTGGCCCCTACTACTGACTATAGAAGCAGATTTTCTTTCTGCCCACAGAAAGAAAAAATACCAGATTAGTTTAGATTTAAGGAATCTCAGGAGATCTCTACTCAAAGCTCCTATTCAAATGATGGTTCAACACTGAATGCAGACCAAATTGCTCAGGGTTTGGTCCAGTTAGGTCTTGAAAACCTCCAAGGATGTAGTGAAAGGTTTGCGCTTTGCATTGCAAGTCTGTCGATGTATATAGATGCTTAATGATTAAGGATGTGCAAAAAAGGGAATACTATACGAAGAACTGAAACAGAATTAAATAAACTTAACTGCCTGTGTGATTAGAAATGCAAGAGAAAGTCTAATGAGTGTTTTTCAAAAATCCTGTCTGATTTTTAACAATATAAAGTGTTAGAAATTCACATTGTGTGTGTACATATATGTATACACACACAGAGGCTTTATATATAAACAAATAACACAGAAAAGATTTCAGGATTACATGGGCTGGCATAAAGTCAAAAACAGTGCCAGCAGTCACAGTATCTCCTTCACTGCCTCCTGGAAGCATTGCCCAAACACTTTTGAAATGGCTTACTGTACAAGAATAAAATTCAGTATGCAGCAATAGTCTGAGTTGATACAGCAAGAGCAAGACTGCATTTGTAAAGGCCTGATAAAAGGATGCTGCAGCAATCATGATGCCAGATGATGAGAGCTGGGATGAGAGGTTTAACTATGTGGATAGAATACGAATCTCACAGATTTTCTGCAGGAAGAATCAGGGTGATTGCACATGCAAAAAAAACAGCAGCAGTTTCCTTCTTTGTTGAGACACACTGTTTTTCAAACCTGTATTGAGACAACATGAAGTAATGTTGAGTGAGGGACCACACCTATGCTTCTGGCAGTCTGTTGTCCAGTGGGCTGCTACAGATACACCGCCAGTTCCTTATTACCGATCTTACCAGTCAGGCATAAAATGACCCCTTCCCACCTCTGTAAAAACACAGCAGGTATTTCTCAGAATACAGCTTGCTCTGGCATTGCCGTACCAGCAAGCGGAATCAGAGAAAGACCTGCCACTGGGAGGAGCTGTAGACATACCCGATTTTAAATCCTTGCCCTCCACTCTGGAGACTGCAAACCTGACAAGAGTTACCATTCCTGCACACCAGGTTCTGCCAACCAGACAGAAGCTGCCTGCTTCGGCACACAAACCAGCGATTGAACAAGCATGGAGAACTAATTCTGTGTTTTATAAAACAGAAGTCAGACTTTTGGACATCGAAGTAGTCTGTCATTTGTGCTCTTTCCTAGTCCAAAGTTTCACCTGAAACTATACCACCTGAAGTGTAGAAAAATGAGTAGCCCAAGTATGAAAAAGGTACCAGCCTCCCTGAATCTGAAAGTGTGAAAATCAGTTTCTCTGTAGCACCACTTTCAACAAAATATGAAGTACTGCAAATACAAAAAATAAAAACCCAACACTAACTTACTGATGTTTATTCCTTTGACCCCACATTCACAAATAGGACAAAAGAAACACTTCAGTCTTCACCATGTTATCTAGAAATAGAGGAAACAACAACAAAAGCCTGGAATTGCAACTTTCAACAAAAGGCTGAAGAAACTGGATTAGTTCAGCTCCAAGCTGCTTCTCCATCTTTTGTTGCCCAGCCTAGCACAGCACAGCAGAACAGGCAAGGTTCAGCATGACTCCTTCCACAGCACACCCCCAGGCCACAGCCACCCTTCCCTCTGCTGCTGCCACCTCCTGAGCCACCAGCGCAGGAGTGCTCCCAACCCATACAACATCAGTAACCCAGGTCTCAGCCATGCACGGCTCTCCTGTGGTCACGGTCCCTTCTCAGTAAGATGCAAGTTATGAAGCCCAAACTCCTGAGCACTGGCTACACACCACAGCTAACATACACCTCTGAGCACTATACAGCCCAGAAGAGCCAGAAACAGCCACTGGTAATGATTTTAGATGCAGTTGTCTCATCACTGGATGCCTGCAGCCATCACCACTGATGATGTGACAGTGCCACACACATTTGTTAACCTCTGGCTTAGGCAACAAGAATGAGGAAGAGAAAATAGCATGCTTTAAAAGCAAAAGATGTGTGTGTATAGAGGAAAGAAACTAAGTATTTATCCTATCTACAGTAAATAGAGGAAAAAATGAAACCGAGCTGCAAGAAAGGTGATACCAAGGCGGCGGCAAAGCAGTAGGGCAAGTCACAAAGCGGCAGAAGAAACGGCTAGGGAAAACACGGACTTTCCTTCACTGGGGACTTAAAAAGAGATCAAAACATTCCCCTAGACAATGGTCTAGATCAGGGGTCCTCAAACTTTTTAAACAGGGGGCCGGTTCACTGTCCCTCAGACACTGTCGGGGGCTTGACTATAGTTTGGAAAAAAATGAACGAATTCCTATGCACACTGCACGTTATTTTATTTGTAGTAGTGCACAAAAAAACAGGAAAAAGAATGCTGTATCCGGCCCGCGGGCTGTAGTTTGAGGACCCCTGGTCTAGATACAGCAGATTTTTGTCTTGAGGAAGAAGGGTCTCAATGATCTCCCAAAGTTCCTTCTGGCCCTAGTTTCTCTTAATGAGCACATGTGACAAGGTAACAGGAGGTTAATAAAACTTCTAATGACATTTTACACAGGACTAACTGTCATGTCACAATCAGCATTTTGGTAAACACATGAGAGGCCTTAGCAGCTCAGCTGGTAGTGCTTACTCCAGTGGAGATAAAGGAAGAAATGCTTTGGAATTCAAAGCTGTGGTGGCTTCTCAAGACAGAAAATAAACACATTTTGCTGTATTTCAAAGACCAAATTTAAATAACCAAAACTCACTGTAAACATCAATACTGCCATTCAAAGGTAAAAAGGCAAAAGCTGGGTGAACTCCTTCAGAACACAGGTTTTCTAAATATCTACACAAGATAAAGGTGGGAGTTTTTCCTTCATTAGCTCAGTATGTTGCTTCTATCAACTTACTTCACCAAGCGCATATGATAGAACAAGGAAGAGGCTGGAGAACATCATTATGCAATATTTAAAGTGTGCTTTACTATCCATATCCAAAAGCAAAAGATACTACAGGTAACTACTGCAAAGCTTTAAGGTAGATGGATGATAAACTAGAACACGGATTAAGTGGAACCCCTCTAGCCTACTCCTCCATTCCTAACTCCACAGTTGATGTTGCTTCAGAAATATCACATCACACACAGCACAGTACTTCACTCTAAATAGAGCAATAGTAACCATAGCAAAAAAACATAGGCAGGTTTTTTAATTGTCAAATTTTACACCAGTAGTCAAAGAAGCTAAAAAGCTTGCTAAGAACTCTGTCAAGCATGCATTTTTGAGTGCGACACTTCAGCGACAAAACAAAAAGAGTATCCTTATCACACTGCCATGGGCATAAGATCACAGCTGCATACTTCTGAGATCCTCTGACCCCCAATCCACGCACACTGCAAAATCATAATGGTATGTCAAAACTATTTTGTCAATGGTACAGTTATACATCCAAGGTAACAGGAAAGGAACAACCTGTTTCAGGTTGTCTGTCAAGAAGACTAAGGATTCAGCTGGAGATTCAGAGTTAGATTTTTGAGTTACATTTCTTGTTATTGAGTTACAATTTTGAGTTATTGGTGTTGCCTCTTCCTTTTTTGTTTTGAAGGAGGAAATGAGACTGGTGAATAACTTTGGTGGACTGACAAATTCTGAATCAAACTGGACGCTAATTATCAGAGCTTGTGAAGGAAAACAGAATGGGAATGTTGAGATATTTTCTGATGTAATATACAACACTAGAAATTATAAATCCCAATTAGGTCTCCATTTATCTCTGTGAAGCCTTAAAACCTTCAAATCAAAATTTAAAGGGCATTTTTATTGCATTCTGAACTTACTCTTTACAGTTATATAGGTTTAGCTCTACTAAACAGGACTAAACAAAAGTCTACAACTGATGGACAAGGAGGAGCTTATTTCAGCAATTTAGCCATAACATGAAGAAAACAAATGTGTGCCGTAGCACATATACAAAGCTACAGTGAGAATAATTTCAAGTGAAGTTTACAAAGGCACCAAGATTTAAGGTATGGTAACTGTGAAAGATGAATAGTTATCTGCATATTTTGATCACCAGCTGTCCAAACAATCATAAAGAAGAGAAGCATTGCATTAAGCTTATCCTGTTTGAAAGATGAAGACAATTTAACAGATCTATGAATGCCAGTGCATGTTTACCGATGTTGATGTGATTAGGAAAACTTTGGTGGAAACCTTAGGCAGCAAAACAGCCTACCAATTCATCTGTGTGTTTTCTGTATTCTATAAGATAGGCTCCCTGTGGTCCCTGCTTAATCAGTTAACTGAGGGAGAAGGAAGAAGCAATTGTATGCAACCTTGCACAAAGAAATACAAAACATTAATAGGCTATTAACAGAGCGTTTAACATTGACCTTTTGGGTCCCATCGAGGGCTCATTCTCCTAGGATCTGTCTGAAACTGCCACCTATGATACCTTGGCTGTAGATTATTTTTAATTTTTTTTATAAGCATTGAATAACCAACTTTTCTGGATGCAGTAGTTCCCATGAGTATCCACAATAACCTAACCGTTCCTACCCAGTGAATCCAGCTACTCACACAGCAATTCTGTTTTGGAATTGGACAAGAGAGTCAACTGAAATGACAAGGCATTTTTTCAGCCATGCTTTCAGAGACCAAGGCTCACCTCGTCTGGTAGCAGTAATGAATATAATGTAACATTATCTTCCCTCAGACTAAAGAGATACTACTGCATAGGCAAAAACGTTACTGACCTTGTACACCAGTCTTTTCATGGCTTACGTACCATTAAATTATATACATAAAGTCAGACAAGCTTATTCTCTGTTACCATTCTCAGGCAATATTCTCCACACTTATTTCAGGCCACGATTTACAAAGAAAAAACTTCACAGAGAACATAGATGCAGATATCTGCAGAAAGGCAGCTGTATTTACAGTAATAGGAATTTACGGTGTCAAAAGAGACAGGATGACAAGTTTTCTACTGAAACAGCTGAAGAGCCTAGCAATCACTCTCTGATATTAAGGGGGGTTTGCAATTTTATTTTCTGTTCAGTTTAGTTTGCATAAGATTAAAGAACAGTGTGTCAAAGCAACCCTTAACAGTCCTTGGGGTCTTTCAAATTCTTTGAACAGTCAGTCTAATTTTATCACCAGGTATGGAAAACTAGCAATTCTGCTTACTTACCTTGTACCAGCAAACAGAATCAATTTTGCTTTCTAGCAAGCAGAACATCACTGGGTGGATAAACATCAAGAAATTCCCCAGCATAGTCTTGGATAAGAGCCTGTACCAAAGGCATCTAACAATTTTCTAGGATGTGCAGCTAATTGTGAGTAAGTTAGAGTAAGCTAACAGAGTAAGTACTTGGTTTACAGCACCATACCTGCTATTCTACTGTACACACAGAATCCAATGGACCCCTTTGAAGCACTTGATCCATTCATATATATATGTGATTTCTCACATGTATAAGCTCATTAAATTAGTATTTAAACAGGAAAATAAATGTTGCATTCATTACATGTATCCTATTTTAACTGGTTAAAATTCAATTCTTTATGCTCCACGCCAGCAATTTCCAATAGCTTGAGTACCATATTATCATTCTCACAAAGAAACAAACCCAAAACAAACAAAAAAAAAAAAAGAGAGAGAGAAAGTATTACTATAAGATTAGGAAAGCCAGTTAAGTCTAAACTAAGAAAAGACAAAAGACTCTCAAGAAGACACTAGGCACCTTTCAAAATAAGTTTATCAGTAAACTTATCCATTTCCCACAGCCGAGACACTATTATCTTTCTCAGCTTGGCTATCAACTCAAGTTTGGCCCATGACATAAAATTCTATCCAAGTAATAAGAAAAAATAATGGAAGCATTTATTAGCGAAGGAAGGGCTGTTTGCTTTATACTTCCCATTTGTTTGCTAACAAAACATTGTCAGACTTTCTAAAATAGCAGCACTCAGAATGAACAAACAGAAAAGAATTAAAACTTAAATGGGATACAGTACTCTCTCCTAGTGACCACCACTTCAGTAGTGAAGCACAAAAAGGTAAGTTAAAAATGAAACTGACTTTAAATTGGCCAATGGTGTTAAAAAAAGAATTCTACCTTAATCTAACCTGAGGAGCATTTACTTCCAAAAATCTGGATGACCTTTACAAAAATTCCTTAACTTGAAATAAAGGGAAAAACCTTTCTAACGGCATACTGCATGCTAGACTCTCCTGCTGGTTGCTGCTTAAATTAGCATGACAGTATTCAAAGACCTGCAAAACCTACACTTAGAAGAAACAATATTTAAGCCAGCTGATGAGCACCACAAGCAGATTCAGGTGCTCCAGACACCAATGTCCACCAAGACATGAGTTCCTGCAGCTCTCCTTCTGCTCATGTTCAGGGACTGTAATTCTACCCACACAAAGCAGAAGGATCCCATTCCTTCATGCAGTGGTAACAGGAGCATCTATAACGTGCTATTTTTAGAAGCAACCAGTCCTCTGCCAGCTGAGAGAGGAATGAGGAGCTACAGGCCAGAACACCGATCTGCCTCCTAGCTACTGCTGGATCTGACCCAGAGGGATGTATCAAGCTCCCCCTGCCCTTCACTACTACCTAGAACAAGACTTAAACTGCAACAAGCTTGCTAGAGCCATTTTTTGCCTCTTCTCAACCTAGTCCAAGATCTCCTGGAAACTCACAGCAGTTTTTACTTCTGCTGTTTCCAGTCCCAGGCAGGCAATGCTTTGTGGATTACACTCTGGTGATCTCTGCAGGCTTCTCTTTGCAGTGAAGTGGCTCAAGTATTTTGTAGACAGCTCAAGGCTTTGATTGTATCATATGATGGCAGGTGGCAAAACCAAGATTTAGGCCTATAATTCATATGCCCTTGCTTAATCCTGTTCAAAACTTCTTTCCAACTGTTTTGTCCTACAGGAAAATACATACATACCTGAGCATCAAATGATTTCCAGGCTTTTGTTTCTACCCCTGGCAATGGTCAGAATAAAGCACTAGTTCATTAAATGATGGTTCTAGCATGAGAAATACTCAAGCATTAAAAATCACCATATCCTCTTGGCTATTCTGTGAAATTCACTTCAGACATGGGAAATGAGCAACACCTTCAAAGAAAGTATGAAATAGTCTATCTTACAGCCAGTGATTTACAAGATCCAGATATGGCATTTAACAGCTCTTAGAAGTCAACCCATATTCAAAAGAAGAAAGGTAAGTACTAAAATCTTTTCTCAGAAGTCTGAGTATTTTGATAAAGTTTCTTCAGAGTTCTTTACAAACAGCATTAAAAATTAGAGGCAAAACCTTCACATGAGAAGAGGGGGAAAGGAATGAAAATTACTGTACCTGACATTTAGAGTGGAAAACTCCACAGAGCTTACTTTCTAGAGATTGAGTCACATAATTGTACCTTTCAAACTCGAGGAAAAACAACTAATGTTGTTCGAAGATCCTGCATTCCATTTCTATGAAACACCAAACTCAAAGAAAGATACATCAAGGTCTTAGCTTCCTTTGAGGGAAAAGAAAAAAAGTCTGTAATTCTAGCAGTAAGTTATCAACATGAAAACTTGTAGCAATGCCTGTCAGCGTACCCTCAGAGGAACAAGACTGTCATTGAACTTTCAGTAAATACTCATCAGTGTCAATAAATATCGATGCATTCCTCCTTTCAATTTTGTCTTTGAAGCTTTAAAAATCCACATGCAGAATCTGCCAGTTCGCCTTCAGCTACAGGTACAAGCCATTCATACGTGTTCTTTGCAATCAGGAACAGCTTTAATGCAAACACTTTACTACATATAAGCTGCATGGGAGCTTCAACATGAGACGTACCGATACGATGCTTAACTTCAGGGAAGCCTTGAGGTCATATATTTGTGCATATACGCTACTATGTGCTAGGTATACCAGAGCTGCACAATGAACCGACAGTTTTTATCAAAGCTGGAGGGTCAGCATTCATTTAATATCATATGATATTTAACGCACAACCAATTGTATGGATTTAAGTATTGACGCAGTTATCACTGCATTTGTGACAGCTGAAATAACAGGAAGAATAACTTGGGCCTGGGCAATTGACTGTTTGGTTTGTTGGTGTGGTCTTTTTCCTTGAGGAGTAGGAGAAAGGATACAATGGCACCTTAAAATTTTACTGGGAAACTTTAGTGTGTGTGTCTCACCATGTCTTGAGAACGGCAAACATGGAGCCATTCAAGAGTTCTACCTTATTTTTAGTATAACTATTGCCCACAGTACACTACAGACATTCTTTTTCTTCTCTCTGCCTTCAACCCCTCAAATAAATCCCCTTTATTGGATTATGGATTAATGCAGCAACTATAGCAGTAAGCTGTTCCCATGAGAGTGAAAAAACATAAGATGCAGGCCATTAAGCAGAGTAACTTCTCATTTAGAGTTTGTGGGTCTGTCTTGGATTTTGCACACAATACAGGAAAACAGTATTTATGTTTCATTAAATGTGTTGAATAATATCAACAGGACAGAAATTTAGCACCTGCTAAAACAGTTCCACAAACACTAAAGTAATTAATATAAACCCGTTTTCATTAAAACATCTTATGTCCAGTAAAACTAATAGTAACTCATTTTAAGTCACTGCTCCCATTAAACACTTAATGGTTGATATATATATGTTAAAGACCACATTAACTTGAAGAATATTACAGCAGTTAGACTGCCATTTGAATGCAGAACCACTGGTGCTGCTTCTTTTCCACAAAGAAATAAAACTGTATTATTATCCTATCATCACAGAGTGTGATCCCCTGAAACAAATACTCAGAATAGTGTTTGCCCAAAGATCTCAAAACATTTTACAGATGTGGCTAAGTACTCTCATTTTATAAAGAATGAGGCATAAAAAGGAATATTATGCTTTTAAATGAGAGAACCTAGGAGAAAGTCAGAAGCTAGGAATACAAACCCCAGTTCTTCCAACTATCATGCCACTGCTCTGTCTACATCGCCACCTCCAAAGAACTGATGAAAAAGGTAGCTACATGAGTTAAAAATAACTTCCGATTAGCGAGGCAGTGATGAAGACCAAAACCCTAGGGAAAGCAAACAAGCCAGAGTCTCACTCAAGGCAGAACTAGACTCTATGATGGGAAACTAAACATTGTAAGGCCAGGTTAACATTCTGCTCAAATTAAGTGAAATTGAGTTTTCTAAGACAACAGTTTTAGTCAGGAGAATAGTTTAAGAAGCACTGATACTACAAAACAAAAATATCTTCTATTAGCTAAACTGATAAAGCTGAAAAGACCAGGTACAGAAGACCTCTAGATTTCAAAAAGGCACAGAACAACCTTCAGAACAACTTCAAGCTGAGAACATGAGCTCTGATTTAATCTGGTCTATGCTACTTAATATAAAGCGGCTGCAAACCTGTGGGACAGAGATTTTTCAAGAAAGACAGGAAAAGTTAAAATGTTTCTGTTGTTCAAGGAGGGCAAAATAGACAATTACTATTTACCTGTGATATACCAAAGATTTAAAGGAGTAGGTAAGTGTATGCCATTCCACAAAATCCCTCTCTTCAAGCCATGACAGGCTGCATAATCCTATACTTAAAAGACCCAAATTTGTCTTCTGAAGGTTCCTTTAGGCTCCTTTAGGCCCACCTTGGTTAAACTCCAGCTACCCAGTTCCTCTTGATACCTTTCTCGCCTGAAAGAGTGGTTAGGTCTCCTCTCATTTGTAGATGGGAGCTCATCTGGGTGCTTAGCAGTTGTTTGCTTTCCCTCCCTTTACTCCCATAAGAAAGTCTGGTAAACTGTACTGAGTACATTATTTTCTGGTGTGTGAATATGCAAGACCCACAGATTTTGTTGGTTTTAGTGGGGAGGAGAGCAAATATTTACCATAGGACGGTGAAGATTCATTGGCAAGCTTTGCATTTGTTCCTCTGTGGGGGCCTGGTACTATTTGATGCAAACTTTTCTACAGTAAGTTTGGCTCTGATCATGAACTCCATGGTAGGGGGTTATTAGAAAGCTAGGGATGAGCGTCAGACAGCAATTTCTTCACATACATCTTCCACTATTGCTAGTAGTGTTTAACCACTTTCTGCACAGATTCCAAGGCACGATGCTAAGCCACTATAGGGACTTTTCTTATACTGCAGCAAGTTCTTACATGATATTCAAAGATACTACGATTTCTCTAAAGCAATAGTGTTCTGAGGTATATATTTTGAAAGATGAATATCAAATGTACTCTGTTGCAAATGCAGCGATAGCTAAGGGCTAAACAGTACGCTTTTTATGTTGCAGATGGCTGCTGGTTTTAAAACAGACATCCTAGTTGCATCTTCTTTCTTGTATACGTGCAGTTTGTGAGCTGCCATTTGTTATTGAGATGAATGTTTAGGAAGTTGATACTGATGAAGAAATGTATAACACAAGTTCTGCAATTTGGTTTATTTCATCACGTTTACCTTTACTTAATATATCTTTCCAATGAAAACTGCACCAGAATTACCAGTTTTCTTTGACATGCACAGCTGGCATCAGTTGCCATCACATACTCAAGTTACAGATGGTGTGCAGTCATTATAATATCAACACAACCTCCAAACCAGTTCCTCAACAGCAGGCCATTAAAACATAAGCTTCCACATAGCTGGATGAACGGTTAAAAAGTATTATTTAAAGCCACACAACCTCTTCCATTCCACTACTCATAAGGATACTTTGGACATTAAGAATTTACAAATATGAATCATGTTTTGACAACTGTTGCCTCTGAACTAAATTTCCATGTTAACTACTTCTACAGTATTTTCACAGCAACCATTACAAAGTCAAAAACCTCAGATACCTTCGTTGATTCTAAACAATTCAGAGGTCCTAATTTACCTTCTAATTTTGTACATTGGGGAGCTGAGGTACAAACTGAGTGGCAAGCACAGAGCTGCTGAGGAACATCTGTGAATATCTGGCTGAAGGGGGTGCTAACATGGCCTCTGGAAGGGGTGGCTCCTTCAAAAATCAGGGCTGACTCAAGACATGTCCTTGGCTCGCAAAGGAAAACCAAGTATTTTGAAGATGTATAAAGACACAGAAAGAACATTAAAATGCAAAACATGGGCAGGAGAGCAGAAACGGACAAGCAAGGAGGGAGAGGAAAAAAAAAAAAAAAATGTAGCCAGAAGGATATACAGAGATAGGACCTAGAAAAGAATGCTCTAGAGATCAAGACAAACCTCCTAGCACATGCTGAAAAGCTACAGAGAGAAAGATGAAAAGTGGGGAAAGCAGCAATAAGAAGAGGTAGGAACATGGGCACTGCTTACAGTGGCAACAAAGAACTCCAACTCCAATCTCTTCATGGGAAGGTGAAATTAAAAAAAAAAAGGTACTTTCCTGCTCTAAGTTTCCTCCATGCAAAGCCATACAAATTTTGCATTAATGACATTTTGATGCTGTAAGATTCAGGAAAAAAAAAGAAAAAACACTAAGGAAAGTCAAAAGGTATTTCCTCTAAATAGCACTGCTAAGCTATAGGTGCTAATCAGAGCATGATTGGCATGTTAGGTCCCCTCTGAATAGGGTCAGCAATGCACAGTCTGAACACATTCTCAGTGTGCTGCTTCTCCTCAATATACAAGCTCATCCAACCTCATTCAGAACTTCAAAAACAAGTTTACGGGGAATAACTGCCCCAAAAATGAAATCTAGATACATTTATCCAAGGACAGCTTCACTGTTTCTCAGTTTTCCCCAAGAAATTGTTTCAGGAGAAACTTGCTTTCTGCATTAGGAATGCACCAGAGCATGAAACTGCTCCATGAGAAAAAAAAGTAATTCAAACACTTTATTATAATACAAATAGACATATCACTATGAACTAGGCCCAGCACAACATCACCACCTAGCATACAACACAACTCAAAGTATAACAACTAAAGTGTAAAATATAATTCAGCAGCTACTCCCGCCAAATTGCAAGTGCTCCAGTGCAAATCTGCAAACCAGAAACCAGCCCAGAACATCTGAGCGGCACTGTTCACCCCCAATCTAAAAGAAAAAGTATTTGCAGAGAACAGTAAATTGTTCTTGTACAGTGCTTTCATTAAAAAGGAAGTTCCTAATCCTTTTAATCATGATTATAACTTCACGTGTTATATAATGTAAATAACATTTGACAAATCTATCTGAATCCTCAGCTTCAACTGCAACATTATTATTCTTGTTACAGGAAGATGCTCATCTTTTACAAGTAAAATAAGTTTTTAAAGCAATCTGGTAACTCCAAGAATGAGCTGGAGGACTGTAATGTCATCCCACCTGATTTAGCATCTTTTCATTACCAGGATAGCAAATTGAGAAATAATTATCATTAACAGAAGTCTAAAGCAACTAACAAATGCTCTTTGTCTTAACCATACAGCAGAAAAAAATACTATTTGCTCATTTAAACATATTCTGAGGAAGTAAGTCAAAAAATAAAATATGGTAACTTAATTCAAAGACCATGGTTAAGTCATATGTGTTAATCACTTAATGAAACAAACCAGGCAACCAAAAATAAAAAAGATTTTTTTTTTTAAGACTAACATACTTCCCATTCAGAACTAAATGAGTACCTACTTGATACGCTTCCTTACAGCTACAATACAAATACCTTCTAACTTTATACATAAGTTCAACGAAAAAGCCTTCCAAAAGTCTGTCTCACCTTTTCCTGTTTCAGGTGGTTCACTATACTGAGCCATCTAGCAAGAAATGCAAGAGGAGAGGTACACAGTCTCTTGATTTTTGCATTGCCGAACTCAAGTCAGAGAACTGCATTGCTCTTTTTCCTGTACACTTTCCTTCTTCACAAAAAACTTTTTATTGTGCTTTAACAGAAGGTCAATGGCTATCACTTCTCTACTCCAGCACAATGGTGAATTGAAACAAGAACCCATAGCTGTTTGGACCGACAAAGCAACCAGTATGTCTAAGCCAATAAAGCGATTTGTTCATTAAAGCTACTAATAAAGCAACCTTTTGTTAGTCTATGAAACATCAGAAACCTCATAGAACACATTTAACTATGCTTTCTTAAAAATCACCAACTCGAAAGTCCTAAAATCTGTTAACTTCTCCACTTCCTTAAACTGATAATAAAAACCTTAGCAGTGACTTTTTAAAAGACGGTTAAACGGGATACAAACTTTCATGCCTATTCTTCAACAGAAAAGTTTAGGGTTCGTAGTGAAGGTATCTCCCCCGCCAAAAGCCCAAATATTAATGACTTATGCAAAGCTTTCTATGCAACACTGACAACCTGTAATAAATAGAGCACCATAATCCTGTACAACAACAAAAATCACTCAATGGATGCACTCAGCTTGGATCCAAATAATTCATTTGGATATGACAAACAAAAGAAATGAGAAAAGCTGGTGTGAGCAAAGATTCAAAAATGCTCTTGAGTACTTGTGTCCATAGCTTCCAATCAAACCGAAGCAAAGTTTGAACTTAACTCCCCAGTGCCCAGTGCTGTCATGTGGGGGTTTTTGTAACTACTCTCTATAACCAACTCTAACATGACTACGGCCACAAACTTCCCCTAAGCAAGATCAGTATTTTTACTTTAAAAAAACTTTACCTGTACAGTATCAGCAGTCCTTGAAAGAATCAAAATTAAGTCTCCTCCCTTACTCACAGTTTCTAAATTTGCTTCTTTAACAAGTCAGCTCCATTATTCTGCGATTAGTGACTGGGGAGGGGAAAAAAGAAAAAGCATCTTTTCATTTAGTCACATCAGCTAGGCAAAAAAAGCCAGATATAATTCCTCTACACCGCTATATTTAGAATCTGTGAAAGACATTTTTACCAGCAGTAACATAACACGTTATGCAGCTACAATACTTGTAACACAGACAAAGCAAAACAAGATCTGAGGGGGAAAAAGTATGTGTAAGCATTCTATTACTCATATTTCAGTGCAATACTCCTTGTCCTAATGGCAAGACAGTGCAGATGCAATCTGAAAACTTTCTGCTACCATTTCTCATGTGCTTCTTTTTGTCAAGCATAGTGCTAACTACTGGGCTTTTTATATCCCTAACTACATAAGCAAAAAGTAAATAAACAAGTTTCATCCTTATCACTGCAATTTCTCAGTGACAAGATTTCTATTTGTTACGCTGGATGTAGCATTTGAAATCTCAACAAAAGGTCCTGTAACTGAACTGTGGTGAAATATTTGTCCCTAGTCAGAGACATTTACAATTAGCCAAGGTCCTGTCCTTTGTTATTCAGAAAAAATAATCTTTATTTATAAAACAAACAGGTCTGCTATCTATAACTTGATAGCATCCCTCCTCCTACACTGTGACTCTCACTATCAAGCCATGACATTATATCCTCCTTCTGGAATTAAGTGCTTATTCTAACAATAACACTTCAATAGCATGTGAAACTTTTCAATTAAACAGTTGTCAAGCAGCCTGATAAGCCACAGAAAGACAACTGATAGCTGAAACAAGAGTCATACAACAAGTATTACAGTATTCCCTGCTACTGCCATACGAACAGTTCATTAATGAGTAGACAAGATGCAAGCAAACTACCATCACATTTTGTATCTAAAGCAGACAGGTAATTTTACGTACTTCTAAAGTTTCAATCATTTTCTAAGGTTTTTACTTAGCTTTTCTTGGACTTTGGAGTCTTTTGTCTACTACTGCACCACTGACGTGTGCTGGCAAAGAAAACAGCAGTACAATAACTACTACAAAAGACATTGATTCTAAAGAGAGAGTTACATAACACTTTTCTATATCCTCCTTGAGAGTGAATAAACATTACTTCTAAACAGCGATTAAAAATAGCTTTAAACATAATGCTTTCCTAATGAAGTTATGAATTCACATTTTGCTAATTCTCCCTGACCAAGTTTTTCAATAACTTTACAGACAGATGTTCATTTAAGCTTAAGAAGATTCAGACAAGAATTAGACCCCCATAAGACAATATGTTGCCTGATATTTGTGATCAACTGCATTTTTCACTTTGCTTAACTTCCAAAAATCAATCCTCTGCTCCAGTTCAATTCTACTCCCCACACGGTATGAAGTCAGTGGAATAATATTATGTTCCTAAATGACTTAGGTGTGCTTGAAAAACTCTGGTCTTCAGAGATGAACTTCTTGCTCTTCCACATAAATGTTTAGACTAATGAGAAGTTCCCAGTACTTTTTAGATTGTGTTATTATGAAAAACTGACAATCAGTTTTGTTCTGAGGCAAAAGTACGCCACTAAGAAGTTTGACAAATTTACATTTGTAGCTACTGATGCAGCAAACGTTTATGCAGACACCTGGCTTTCTACAGGTATTTTTATGAATACCAGTAAATTTAAGTGTATACTTCAACGACTGCAGGATCAGATCTGGATTTCATTTATCTATCTTCACCTGCACTCCACAAGAACTGATATGATAGCCTATCTGTAGCACAACGAAATATTAACCACTGAGCTAAAATGTATCACAAGTGTCTTCAGATTTCTTTGTGATAGCGATTAATCTGACAAAAAAAAAAAGATTTGTATTTATAATCAGCTTTTAAAGAAACACTTTAAGTTAAAAGCCACTAACATCTTAAGACCTCAAGATGTAGCTTGCAGAATCTATTTCTTGCACATTTATCTTCTACAAATGACCCAGTTAGATTAAGGCTTTAGAGTTTTACAGAAAACCAATAAGCACTAAATTGACTTTTCACAGAAGTACTTGTATGTATGATGATAATTAAAAAAAACAGAATTTGACAATCAACACAGCAGACCAAAAGACAACTTCAATTACAAGAGCTGAATTTTTGTTTGCTTTGCCTGGTTGCAACAGTTTTAACACTAACATAGGAAACTTGCTATTTCATCATTTCAGAAAGATCCTCACATTTCTTTACTTTTTTTTTTATGATTCAAATCATCAAGACACTGAAACTTGGAAGTTGCTAAGCTGATGTTGTAATTCTATTAAAATATGGCCACTGGAACAGCTATACAGGAACTGCCATTTCCCAGAGACACAGATGAGAATTCCTCCTCCTTACTTTAGTACGGACACATCCACAGGGTCAAGCAATTGTTCAGTAAACATCCCGCCTGTATCCTAAACGTCAGTTGCAGTTGCTATTCCTCAGTGATATTAAATAAAAAATTCAAGCAGTTAGTGAAGAAAGACTGTCTTTTTAGAGATGTGCACAGTTGCAGCAAAAATTATTGAAGTATATAAGAACCAGCACCTGAAAAATGGTCTCTTTCAGACCAAAGAGCCCAATTCCAAGGGACTATACCAGAAACAAGTGACATGAAAAGCAAAGGATATTAACTGACTGTTCATTGCTCCTTCCAACAGAAACACTAGACAATTAAGGAACCTAGTAGGAGCCACCTTCAAAACACGAGTAACTCTTCAGGAAATAGCCAGCAGACCTGTGGAATCTGTTGCAAAAGGATGCAACTGAAATGAAAAATTCACATAGGTGCAAAGAGAAATTGGACAAGTTCACAGAAAAGAAATCTTTCAAGAGTTTCTGAATAAACAGAAACCATCTCCAGCTCAGAGATTCCACAAACTGAAAGCAGCTGGAGAGCAAGCACAAAAAGAAAAGTATCTAACAGTTCTCTTGTTCTCAATGTTCCCCATGCATCCACTCACAGATGTTTTTGAGATGGGTCATGTGAAGAATTAGGGAACTCCTGGGTTTCTGTACACAATTTTCTCTTTTATGGCTGTTGTCAGACACAGGATACTAGGCTAGGAAGAATGTCAGTGTGATAAAGTGTGGCAACTCTTCTGTTTTAAAATTATTTAATAAACACACTTTAAACCAAAGCATTCCAATTAAAATATAGAAGTATTGTGAAGTTTGGATCCCCCTCCCAAAACTGCCAGCTTGATAAAATACATTGAATTTGAATGTTTTAATGAGCTTGACACTTCATTCAAAATATTAGTGAAAAAGTTATTACACCTCTGCTGAAATAACATTACCAATTATTCTCCAGCAAAACCTCTACAGCAGTTTCACAGCTTTGCCTCCTACACACTGTGTGTGCACAAGCTCTTAGTGGGCAGCAGAATGGTCTACTACCAAACAGTCCTGGCTGCCATTTTTCTCCTCAGAAAACCTAAGTGACTCACTGCAGGTTGGGTTTTCAGAAAAGAAAAAAACCTGCAAAGGGATACAAAGAATAGATGGAAGAACAAGTCACAAGACATCAGCCTGTTCACTAATGAAGGAGACTTCTAAACTCCTGTTTGTTCACTCTCCACTGCACATCTTGCAGTGTTTCTGTCATATGAATTCAAGACCTCCTAGATCCTAAATTTGAAGATTACCCAAGTACACATGTACCTCAGCTGCCAGCACTCCACTATGCAGTTTGGGGGAGTGGAATAGAGCTAACAAACCTAAACCATTAACATGTCATTTGGAGAAATTCTGGTACTTGTGCATTTTCTCGTTTTATTAGTAGAAAACAGAACCAGGGTATGTCAGAGAAGAGGAAAAAAAAATAATTTGTAAATATAAAAAAGTTACACTAGCCTCCTATTAAAAATATCTAATACAAGAATATGAGAAAACATAGTTCTTACCTACATTTAAAAGAGCCAGTAAATACCAGTTAGAGCATTACAAACAAACAAGCCTTTCATGCATCAGCAAGCTAGCTGAAACAATTGTTTAGAGAATATTATTGTAAAACATATATGCAGGTTGGTATCAGAGAATATAGACAGCATGGGTTCTGGAAAAGAAACTATGTTTTTTAAGCTAGTAGAATTTTATAACAACAGTGAACTAAGGAGAAAATGCCAAAAAACTGACTTGCAAAAAGCCTCCTCCCAAAGTTTCAAGAGGCCATAAGCAAAATTAATCTTGGTGTTAGGGGAAAACATTATTTCCATTTAGATGCCAGCAACAAAGCATCATAAGAAAAAGCAGTAAGTGTTCTGTTAACTTGCAGAAAAGGGTTAACAGCAGAAGGCCAGGGTTCTGTACTAGAACCTCTTCACATATTCACTAATGGTTTAGAAACAAGAAAGTAGCAAAACTCACTCACATGAAAATTACCGAGGTTAAGACAATAGAAGGAACTAAGAACTTCAGATTCTTTCAAGCTAGATAAAAAGGGAAGAACATGACAGACAAAAAGAACAATCGACAAGGTACTGCTTGTCACAGTAAATATTCTACTCACCAACTTTCTGGATTTTAACAACGAATTCAGAAAGAGACACTAAGTAGTCCACTGAAGAATGATATTCCATAAAAAAACTTAGGATGCATATACAATGTTTTGGAGAATATTAAAATCAGTACATTACAAACTCAATACAGCATTCCAAGTAAGCAGTTTGTAAATATCCAGCACTCCAAGCAGGCACACAATGTAAAAAATTGTTGGAAATGGTAATTAAACCAAAGCAGTTTCAAAAAAGGTGAAAGTTGATGACAGCCATCTTAAGGAGAATGCCAAAAAGCACTGGAAAAATCAGGTATGTTAACTGTAACTAAGAAATGAAGAAGAATACACAGGAAAAGGTACGGAAAAAATCCGAAGAACTTTGAGTTTAACTGGAGTTTTATAATACAAAGAATATAGTCATCTAAACTACAGGGTTAGAACATCACAAATAATAGAAGGCATTGCTATAGAATTAATTATTAATAAAAGACAATAAATTTTTATACAACAATTGCTCAGATCCCCAAACTTGGTTAAAAAAACAAAACATACTTTAAAAAGGATTACATGTTATACAGCCGTAGGTCGAGTGAGGTGATTCTGCCCCTCTACTCAGCTCTGATGAGAGCTATCTGGAGTACTGCGTCCAGCTCTGGAGCCCTCAGACCTGTTGGAGAGGGTCCAGAGGAGGGCTACAAAGATGATTAGAGGACTGGAACACCTACAAAGACAGGCTGAGAGAATTGGACTTGTTCCGCCTGGAGAAGAGAAGGCTCCTGGGAGACCTTATTGCGGCCTTCCAGTATCTGAAGGAGGCCTACAAGAAGGCTGGGGAGGGACTTTTCACAATGTCCTATAGTGATAGGACATGGGGTAATGGGTTCAAACTGGAAAAGGGTAGATTTAGACTGGAAATTAGAATGAAATTGTTTACTCTGAGGGTGGTGAGACACTGGAACAGGTTGCCCAGGGGGGCTGTGGATGCTCCATCCCTGGAGGTTTTCAAGGCCCAGCTGGATGGGGCCTTGAGCAACCTGGTCTACTGGGAGGTGTCCCTGCCATGGCAGGGGGGTTGGAACTAGATGATCTCTGATGTCCCTTCCAACCCAAACCATCCTATGATTCTATTAAGCTGTAACAACAATTAAGACTCATCTTGAAGAACAGCGAACTACTGGAAGTCTTATATATGAAACTTTTCAATGGCACTACACACCTTTCCAAAAAGTGATTCTGCAAAGAAAGGAAAGACAAAAAGATGCATGTGTTCTTTAATTAAATCCTAATTCTTTTTCTGGTCACAGCAACTAAAAGCAGAGAGAATAGCATAAAACTTAAAACTCTCAGCTTTACAATCAGTAGAATTACTGAATATGTGTGGTTTTTTACTCTTTGGCAGCAGGAAGCAAGCATACACATAGCTCTGCAACAGTCACAGCACATGCTGCCTTTACTCCAGCTAACAAACTAAAAAAAGCTCCATAGGTTATATGGGGAGGGGCATAATGTCAGGCTGCAGGATTCGAACATACTGTGATAAGGGAGGTCACAGAAGATAATAGGACCATAATGAGGACTCCGTTACTGCAGTGGTGGGATACAGCAGCAGGCAGATGATACAAATCCACAGGAAACTAGGTCTTGTTAGCTCTGCTGCTCATAGAACAATTTGTTTCCCTTGTGTTTTACAGATTTGAATACTAATATTTCTGCATACTGTAGCTTTGATCACTATGTTAAATGTTACCTCTACAGAATAAAAGGATTAGTTTGTCCAGATTGGCACAGCTATGACTGTGATACGAAGAGAACTCCGGGGAAAAACCTTTGAAGATCAAGTGCGTGCTCAATTCTGTAGGTTAAATTGGCAGTAGTAGCTGAAGGTGGTTTCTGTCATGCATGTAGTTTGCAGTATGACATACAAGAATACTTCTGTAGTTTAATATACAGATAAGCATTTTTAGATCACTTAAATTTGTCTTGCTGTTAAAAGGGACACTGCTGAAGTCAGGAAGAACTAGCACTCTCGTTGGTTCACAACTAGGTGGATTTGAGAAGTGGACAACAGAACCACAGAAGTCAAAAAAGGGCCTGAGAAGAAGCAAGATCAGCCCTTTCAGTTGCAGCACATGCTCCACACTGGCTTTAGCAGATGATCGAACCACAACCGTGAGGTTACAGGACACAGTCAAGCTGATCTAATTGCCAGTCAGTGCCCAAAGTATTCACCACCAGCTGTGCATCCCCTGTGCCAGCTCTAACACACACCCGGTGTCACATTGAGCCAACTCAATTTCATTTTTAGTTCCTTTCTCACTTAAATTCACGGAACTAAAATGGTAGAAAACCAGCAGCACAAAATTAATTACCAAAATGTCAGATTAAACTAATAGCTACCTCAGGAAGAAGTAGGGGATGGGAGAAGCTCTTTGGAACTGATCGTTTCAGCAGCAACTAAGCAGGTCAAATGCAATATGAAATGACAACCCCATAAAGGACAAATGAATAAAACACCTCAGGAGCCCTCAACCTTTGCAAACTTCAGGATGACTTTATGAAGGAAGGGTAAATTGTTTCAATTTTAAGTTTCTCTTTTTTAATCTTTGCTAGGTTGTGCCTAACCTACGCAATCAATTTTGTTCCCACCACACTGCAGTGTAAATGAACAATAGGAATGAGAAGGACCAAAATGTTAACATTTCTTTTGTGCCGCCAAACAAGCTTTTATTTTCCCAGTCATTCCCAGCACCCTTTCGAAAGGTTCCCACAGCCCATGTAAACAACACGCAAGATGAGCAGGATGACTGTATGTACCTCCTACATAGGGAGTCAGCAACCACAGCATGGAGCTCCCCTAAGTAGAGAGCCACGCATCCACCCCATGACACGGGACACCACCCACCTCTACCCTTCAAACAAAAAATCCTGCCTGTGCTCCTGAGTCATGCTGAGTGTTATCTAGTGCTCCCGCCAGGCACAGCCAAACATCAGTAATGGCTGAGCTGAAGTTTGAGCCCCGGTTATTTCAGTATCAGCCCATTTCTTTTCTGTTGCATATCAGGAATTACTTGATTTCAAAATAGTAAAGCATAACAGTACTCAAAGGACAAATAACAACAAAACAATTTGTAAGATTTACCATGGCAATAAGCTAAAAATCCGGGAATACAACACAAAACCTGAAATGAAGAAATAGTATGTCCTGGAAACAAATGAAATATCACAGTGAATGTCAAAGTTGTTTTGGTACAGCCAACCATGTCCAAGAACCATCCTAGTTTCAGTGCACTCTCAGATATGCAAAACTCAAAATTAAGTTAAACATCTAGACAAGCTAAGAAACTGCCATTATGGAGATAATCAGGGTCATTGACACAAACACAGTTCTGTATTATAGGTTTGAAAAATGGAATGGACACCTGTCTACCCAAGGCCACATAAGGTATTCTCCATAGGACCTATTTCACACATATTATCGCTTTCCTGAAGACATGTAATACAAAACCAGTTAGAATTAGTACTGTTACTAAGGGGCTACCAAAACTTGTATGCTACTTTTGTTTCATGAACACGAAACGGTCGTTCAGGACCACATGCCACACAGCTGGTAACGCAGAGCAAGTCCAGGGCAAGACAAAGTCCAGCAAGCTGAGAGTCAAGCAATGACTAAGTCTAGCTCTTAACTGGAACAGAAGTAGTACAGTCAGAATCCATCTGCTATCGCAGATAACACTATTAACATGCCATGAAAACGGAGGGGTACCACTGCCCCCTTCTACCAGAGGCTTGTTGCAAGGGTGCACATCTGCCCCCCTCTTGGCTACACAGAGAAGTTTAAAAATACGCCAGATGTTCAGTCTGGGGCAGGGGAAAGCACAGCAGCTTCAATCATTGTCTCCTTCCCCCAGGACTCTTGCAACAGCTAGCAAGTTAGGAGAAAAGCAGTTACTAAACATAGTGCCCCAAACCAACTGATTATTTCAAATTCCATCTTGCTGGAATATGCAACAGGGCCTGCTATCTACATACACTGAGAAAGAAGCAGTGTCAAAAGTTTCCTGTTAAAAAACAAAACACAAAAAACGCTAGCAACTTTGCCTTAGCATGATTTAAAGGATGCTGAAGATGTCCTCACGATCCACAAATACTGTCACTATTGTACTCTGCAGTAAAGAAAAAAAAGTTACCTGTCATTGCTCTGATCCACCCACTCACAGAAATGCCACAGATCTGAAGACATATTCATCAGCTCTGGCAACAGCAGGCAAAACCACCACAGCAGAACTCAGGAATAGACGTTACAAATAACTTGGACAATGCGATCTCCAGGAATGCAGTTCCAGGGCTTTTTTTTATTGTGCTAGAAGATCTCTTGCTTTGACCATCATTGCACAAATTAAAACAAAATGACAAGGTATAAACAGCAAGAGAAGTGGGCATCCCTGGCAAACAGCAAGTTTTCCTGACTACCTGACCTGAGCTCAGGGCCACAAGTAACACTGCTTAGCAAACACACAGAATTTGTTAAAGCAAAGGTATAGACATTCTGTCTTCAACAGAGATTCAAAACCATGCCAAGCTACGTGGGACCACACTTGCCACAAAAGATGAGTAACATTTCTTCAGTGAGGCCTCAATCCAAAGTTGTAGTTTTTGTTATCTTTATTAAGCGGTTATGGCCTTAAACACTGAAGAAAATAGTCTTTAAAAAACCAGCCTTATTAGGCACTGGAGAAGTCAACAAAAGCATGTACCCACTATTGTCAGGTCTAGCACAGAAACACTAGATTCTGAGGCTATTGCAATAGCTAGTGAGTGACTTCTCAAGCATGAACTATGCTACAATGCTGAAAGGCTCGCACTCGCCAGGGAACACACTGAGCAGCTTACCCTCCTAAAAAGGGAAGTTGGGAAAAAGCTTGAAACCTTTTCTTTCCCACTGGCTTTGGCTTGTGGTGTTTTGGGCTTGTCAGTCAATTAGTAAGACAAGAAGCTTGTCCTGAATTAGCCTCTTCACTTCTGAAAACATTGTGACTGTTTTCATTCCTGCAGATATATGTAAGGACACACATTCAATCCCATAAAGCGTATCACGTATTTTACATAAAGAGAACAATATCCTTTCACATGCAGTTCGTAATACAGTGAACTCCCTATGAGCACGGGCAGATCTTGTATGCTGCAGCAGATCTAAAAGTAAAGTTTCCCTTTAAAGAAAACACAGTAGACTTTATCCTGGAAAATGCATGCTCCAATAGTATTCACCAGCATCTGTGAGAACACAGAGACAATGTGTGCAGTAAGGACATTATGCCAGTTAAAGAGTCAAGCAGATACTGTCAACAGCACACACCCTGGGTTTGCAGTTCCTGTCCTTCAGAAATTCAAAGCAATTGCCACAACCTAGCACAACACAAAGCCACAGCTGAGTAACCCTGAGTCCGTATGACCAAGTTCAGAAATACTTAAATCCATCAAAAAGATGACACCCCCCCCAACGCTCCATGTGCAGGAAGCTCTCTAACATTCCCTTAAACTCTTCGATAATCCCAGCAAGAGAACACACAGAGGAAGTTTCTGGTAACCTGTATCACGTCAAGGTCTCCTCCCACCTTCCCAGCCACCCAGAATGAGATCTCTAAAGGATGAAGTGCTTAAGAAGGAGAATGACAAACTCTGACATTGGACCAAAAGGTTGAGGAATTGGAGAAGGGACTGCAGGAACAAGCATAACGATTATTCCAGAAACAGTTCAGGTTTCTAAATTTCAAAGAGAGACCCATGCACAAAGAGTGGGACCAGGGAACGGAAAGAATGAATCCATTATTATGACCCAGGATCCTGCAGCAGCAATACTCACTGATTTATGTTTATGAAGAGTTCAGAGAAAACTACTGCAGCTCCTCCTCCAATATCCCCTTCACAGCTTCAGCTCCACGAGGCCAGGTCTTACCACAGCATACGCACACCTCTCAGCTCCACCCGTGGGCAGCTCTCCTGTCTTGGTAAGGAGGCAAATCTTGTGTTTAGAAGGCACTGCTTCAGCAGTATGCCCTGCCCTCCAAGTACACCTCACATCAGCCTGCCCACGCTGAAGAGCTCATAGACTTCTCAGTGTTGCTTCTCTCTCCAGAGAAGCAACAGGCAGCTCACGCCATCCATACTACTGAAAGGTTTTCAAGAAAACTTGCACTTCAGAATGTTCATATTTTGGACAACTTGGAATTGTCAGTCTTTAAACAGGTAGCATTACTTAACCTTAAATACCTCAGAGCTGTCCCTCTGCTAGAGCCAGCCATCCAATTTCAGGCCACAAGACTAAGTTCACCTAGCCCAGCTTAGCCATCCACTAGCTACTACACGCTTCTATGATACTGTAGCTGCTAGAAAGCAAGCCATCTCAAGAAAGACATTACTTCCCCCCCCACCCTCCAACATCCCAAGGAGCCCTATGCCCATGTTCATGTACCACACATTGAAATGTTAATCAGTATCATAACAATGTACTCAGGTTGCAAAATCCAAATAGCACTCTCAAACTTTTGTGAAACTACTAAAGGGAAGCTGCTTTTCTTTTCTTTTTAATACAATCTGAGGTAAATAGCATTGCAAAAATTTGTCATTCTGGTACAACTTTAAATTACAGCCAAATGTGAAGAAAAGCATATACAATTAAAACATTCCATGCTCCTCCATTTTAGAGCCTTATTTGTGGCTAGTCAAAAAAACGGACAAATTTTACTAATTCATACTGCAATGGCCACCACTGATCAAGCTGGAGGGATTTGGGAGATGGAAAACAAGAGCTGTCAGAGAGTAAGTCTTGAGTAGATACTTCAGTAGATACCTGCTGAAACCATCAAATCAGAACTGTATGGGTGAAACATCACACACCAGCACTCCTTGTCCTCCAGGACAAAGCCAACCATCTCAGCTCAAAGTGTAGGCAAAGCTTATGTGAGCTACGCAAGCTAGTTTTGGACAGTAAGGGCTATGTCAACACACCTCCTCTTACCAGCCAAGCCATGGGTGCAGCCAATGGTAACATCTTCAATTGCCCCAGCAAAAGGGAAAAGATGTCTGCTGGTACCTTAAGACAGGACATTATGAAAAGATACATTGTTTCGCCCTTGAAAGAATAACTGTAGTTGTTTCAGAGAATACTGTGAAAACAAAATATTTAAGAGTTACTAAATAATAAAGACCTGTCTATTTTGTAAAGATGAACAGTCTTGAAGAGATGACGATGTAGTTTTTGTCACAGTGAGCACAAACAAGATTGAATGCAGTAGTTCCTTTTTATTCTGACATTCCTTATTTTTTAAGGCACTTGACCTTGCAAACTAATTTATAATACAATATTGTCCTGGTTTTGCTGAGACAGAACCATAGGCCTGCCACAGTCTGCAGGCCGTCAGCAGTTTAGAGTCAGCCAGGGCAGCTGCCCGGAGCTGGCTGCAGGTGTATCCCAGACCATAAACGTCATGCTCACTATGAAGGGGGAAGTTTGCTGAGAGGAGGGGGCCTCCTTCTTGGGTTCCTCCTGACCCTGCTCCCAGGGACTGACTTCTCATTTATTGTGACCATCACACATTTGCTGGGCCAAGTATAATTTTGTTTACTTTATACTGGCATTGGTGTTAGTTTTGCTGTTTCATCAAATCAGTTTTAATTCCAACCTGTGAGTCTCCTCTCCTTTTCCCAATCCCCCTTCTTGGCTGGGGAGGGGTCATTGGGTGGTAGAGCAACTGTTATAGTTTAACTCCAGATAGAGGCTAAACATAGGCAAATATACCCATATTATGTTTCTAAATTTAAATTATTTTGATCAATTTCTGAAAAGAAATCTGCTATTTCAAAGAAAATATAGAGGAAGGGGAAACAAAAACCAGAAACCCTACAAACAGTTATCAGGCTTCTTTAAGCAAAAGCTTTAGGAATATGGGCTGCAAGTGGAAGTCCTTCAGACACAAATGGTATCCACACAAGTGACAAAAAAGAAAAGGGCAAGGCCCTATTAGAAAATGCTTAACTTCAATGTATACATTGATATAGGATGAACACTGGAGTGGCTGATCAGAATCACTAAAGAACTAGGCAGGATTCTCAACATTGCAACAGAATAATTGGTCCCATTCCCTCTCCCTGCCCAATAAATGTTTCCTCACAAGCAAGCGGCAACGCCTCTAGCATTCATTACAGCCAAAAAACATCTTGCATATGCAAAGTTCTATTTAAGAAAGCACCTAATCAAGCCATTATGTTTATGTACTGATTCCAGCTGATCAGAGCACGGAGCTAAAAAATTGTTACTTCACTATTTCATAATTTATATAAAGTGAAAGCTGGAAAGCCACATTTCATTTTCTGTTGAACATGAAACTGTGACAGGTGAGGTGTGGACAGGGATCAAGTATTCTTCCTCTCTCCTCACACAGGAATTAGAAGGTATCCAACACAGCTGACAACTTGTATATTCAAAACAAGTCACTAAGCAGTGAATTGCCCATTCTTCCCTCAAAGCCACCAAACACATCCAGCCAAGAGGAAGCCACTCTAAGGGCTGCCAAATGCACAGAAATGACACAGCCCTAAAGCACACACTGATAGCAACTGGAAGGGTGTTCTGGGACAGGGACTCGTAAGCACATGGTGCTGCCTACAGTCTTTCACAGACTTCCACTGGCCACCACTGAGAGACATGAGATACTGGGATAAATTTACCTTTATTTAATCCAGAATAGCGTGTGGAATAACCAGTGGCCAAACCACCAAAAAGCAAGACCGAGTTTTCTAATAGTAACTTAACTTTTACGTTTATGTGGTCTAGGTCTTCATTAGACAAATATTTGAAGTCTTTGTAGCCTTTGCTGTCACAAGAGACTATCTTAAAGCCTGCAGAAGTGATCCTGGTAAACAGATTTTGTCTATCCTGTAACTATATGGAGCATTTCAGTAGAGAACCACCCATCAGCTTCCACAAATCCACTAAATGACAATACTTCCTGTCACAGAAGAGCATTTTCAACAGCAATTACATGTAATCCTCATAATCTCTTTCAAGAATTACCTGATATACACAGGCCACAGAGAAGGCTAAAGCAGCACTGTAGCTAGAGTCTTTATGTTACTATTATTTCAAATGTAATGTATATACCGTCAGTTAACAAACATGCGTTCTTCGGAAGAAGATCCAGAAGATTAAACATATTCATTAAATACAGTCTGAATTTAAAACATACTGACCAAAAGATACTTAACTTAGTTTACTTTAGAGAGACAGAATAGCAGCATTCCTCTCTGTTTAATAACACTGCCAGGCCTAAATCATCACACACCATTCCTTTCTTTTACCGATTCAGAGACAAAAAATTCCACTGAAGTAATTAAAAACATTTTTGCAAAGTGCTTTGTGCATACATAATGGGAGGAAGTAAAGTTAATTTGTCAGTCTAAGAGTCTAAAGATAAAAATTATTTCTACCCCTGACTAAAAAGCTACTCATTATAAAAGCTTCTCTAACAGTTAATGCAAATTTAATTCACATACTTTCTGATAAACACTTATGTTTCCAAACAGACTCCGCTGCAATAGTAAATTATTCAGCCTGAACAAAGGAACTACATTGATTAGATCTAAGCTGCAATAGAAGGACAAATTTAAACCTTGACAAAAATCATTGCACTAGCTTGAAGTTATATAACTTCTTGAGACGTTTATGAACCTGGAACACCAACTAGAATGCGTAAGTGCCACATCAAGAGACAGAAGCAGACTGCCACTAACAACTGTATGATGATGGAGTCGAGAAGGGCAGATTTAAGTTTGGGAAGTGGCATAAAAGCAAGTGTAATTACCATATCTTAAAAAGGACACAGTGCGTTTTAGCTCCTGCAGACATTAAATGCAGCATAGCATTGGCCATCTCCTTAACATTACGGCCTGAAGAGAGTGCAACTTCCTTTCCTTACCTCCTGGTTATGGGACTAAGAAAAGCAAAGACTGAACTGAATGGAAAGTTCAACTAATTTTACACCCCTTTTTAAAAACAGCAGCAATGACAGGGAGCTTAAAATACAGAGATATTTTGGTCTTAAAAAAAGACTCTTCTTACCTGTCAGCATACCTGGTCTCAAAAACAAACTACAAAACATCAGGTGGCCCACCTACCTTTGAACTTCCTACTGATGTCTAGGTTTTCCCTGTCTCTCTCTGAGTGGAACAGGCAAGTACACAGTTGAGAAACAGACTGTACTTACTCTGAAAGGCACAGCACAAACAAACTAAGCCCAGAGCAAGCACACATTGCTAGAATTCTGGCTTTCCGTTCACATGCATGTATTTTAGAACCTTCAGCCACTACACATTTCTGGTACATTTTCTTTTTCACTACTTTCAGTTCGATCTGGTAAAGAAAATGCAGAAGAGCAGGACTCTAGCAACTGACCCACGGGACGTTCACAAGCTGTTCATTCTTCTTTTAATGAAGAACCAGACAAATCCTAAAACTTTTTTCTTTCAAAGTCTTTCTTAGACTCCATCCAGAGAGACGTGGAGAGGGAAGCAGCGCTGAGGCTAGACCCATACAAACAGTTTTCGCATAGTTACAACTTCTGCATCTATGTCTGAATACTGTCTCATCAAATAAATGACATTTAATCTCCCCCGTTCATCTTTTAGATATATGAAACTAAGCATTGCATACATTTGAAGTCCTGAATAAGTACAATTTGACACTGACAGGCGTAAATGTTCCTTCCCCAACTCACTACTGTGGTGGTGTTTTCTGAAGAGCAAGTTAAGATACTCCATTAAAACAAACTAAGTTTTGCCGTACTTTTCGCTCAGACAGAAACTCTGCACGCTGCAGAAATGCTGAGGAGCAAAGCAAAACAAACCCAGGCAAACAGAGCCCTGTTCCAAACCAGACCCCTCGTTCCCCAGCCTCAGAGTACGGCTTGGAGCAAGAGCACTTGCTGGTGCTTCGTGAAGCAGCAAGCTCTCCGATAAACAGGAAGAGCCGACACTACTTATGGCTATTACACGGCGTTTTAGAACGCTTCGCGTGAAAAAGCGACTCCTTCATCACGTTTTCTGGTGACAGTAGTAGGCAGCGCTTTCCACCCCAGTGTTATGTAAATGAGCGGGCAGGAAGCAGCCACGGGGTCTATCAGGAGCCACTCAGCCCTTTAAAGAAAAACATAGTGACAAACAACAACAAAAACCCCCGAAACACGAAGCGGAGGGTTTGGCGGGGGGTGTCGAAAGCCTCCCGGCGCCCGGCCCCGCGCTTCGCTCCCCGCCTTGCACAACTTTCCGCCGCGGCGGTTCCGCTCGGCCCCGCCGGGCGGGGACGGAGGGGTCCCGCGCC
>VZZY01022141.1:3359-15046 GCA_013400335.1 Eurystomus gularis | reverse complement strand
TTCTGTGATTCTGTGAACTGGAGCCCGATTCACTCTGCACAGATTGTCAAAGACTGAAAGTCTATACACAGAGAATCTGACACAGTAATTCATGCACCCTCAAATTTCTCTAATTGACAAAATGGATAAAGTCCAGTGATTCCTTGCAAAATCAGCATTTATTTAAACTGTCCCCTCTATATGGGGTCTTTTTGAACACTAAAGACATATTACAGTTTTCATGTCACCATCCCAGAAGAAACTTCAAGAAAGAATGTGTGAAATAAATCTATTATTTTTCCCAGCAAGTTTATATTTAATTTATAAGCCTATATTAATTCACCCAGAAACTGGTACCTCCACTTGCCCACTAATGTCTCATCACTTATCCTTGTTTCTGTGATAACTCTAGGATGGAGATTAATATCTGAATTTTAGATATTAACTCAGTGAGCAGAATAGAAATTTCTTAGAATATATTAAAACCATAAACTGTAATGATGTTTTGTTCCAAATAGGCCTCCAGTCATTGGTGCTATATTTGTTAACTAGCAAGAAGAGATGAGAAATAACCTTTCAATATCTTGATAGATAAACTAGCATATAACAAATATGATATTCCTCCTGAGATGCTACAGTAATAAAGCCTTAGTTTATTATACAAGTGATGAACACGAGAAAGTATCAACAGAATCACAGAATCACAGAATCGTTATGGTTGGAAAGGACCTCCAGGGTCATCAAGTCCAACCTTCTCCTAGCATCACTCTAACCACTACACCATATTCTCTCTAACCACTACCCCATATCCTCAAGCACTGGATCTATTAGTCAAACTTTTCTTGGAAATATCAGATATTATAAATAAGAACATTTGATCTGTAAGCTCAACAGTACCTTCACTACTATTTCAAGCAGCTTCTAGTTTCCCAGGAAATAATCGGATGGTTTCTTCATGACTACAGATTTATCTTTGTGTATTTCCTTCATTACTGATGCAGACTGATTTTGCCTGAGTACCTTCTCCATAGTTGATAAGAATCCTGCATAACTCATCTTTTATTTTTACTGTAGGTGATAAACTGAAATTGCTTTTTGCTGCTATGGTAACACTATTTTACAGAAGTGTTCCATTTTGGCTTTTATACTAAATTTGCTCGCAACGTAAGAGGCAGAAGAAAGGAAGAATGCAAGAATGAGAAACAGGATAATTTAGGAAAGGGTTATTTCAAGTGTTAACTCAGGAGAGAAAAAAAAAAATCCATATAAACTTCAATAGTAAGAATTTAATTTGATTATATTTACAATAAAGATGACAAGGGTCTGGTTAAACAGAAATGTCATTCAGATATCTAGCCATCAAAATGAAATAAATAAGTGATAAAACTAGTCAACATTTAAAAGACTAAGAAAAAATAAACAAACACCCATACTTGAAAGGTGCCATTGAAAATGGTAAGTTTCAAAAATATCCAAAACCACTGTTTTTATTTCCTAGATATTATTCTATTTTAGTTACATGTTCTGACCAAATAATGCCATGGAATCACACCAGTCAATGAAAATAGTAATTCCTAGGTCCTTTTCTATTCAGTTGCAAGGCATTTAATGCAACCTATAGCACATATTTTACTTCACAAACATGTTTAAGTTTGAATATATGCCTTAAATACATCTGTTTCAATTAGAATTTCACTTGAAACATAGTATGAAAAAATGAAAAAAAACAGTAGTTCAAAGATGGAAAACACTAATTTAAATTCAAAAGTTTCATTTGGGTGTCACACTGTCTCAAAATCTCTGGAGCATTTCTTTTAGCAAAGATGTACTGACTTTTTATTATTTTTATTTTAACTGAACCTGTTTTAGTCAAATTCAGTCTATACTAAAAAATCACATTCTATCCCTCCTAAGATGAATTTTTCTGTATTTACTTATGAGAAAGAACAAACAGACAAGTCATCAAATGCTCAGATCAAAGTAGAAACACATTCCACTACCAAAACCTCCATGTTACTTCCAGATGATCCAAGACTGATCTGTGTTCTAGATCCTCAGAACAGCATCACTAGGGAATTGCATGCAGTATCTGGAGTATATACTACTTCAAGGTATGAAGGTTCTAAAAATAAAAGCTGACACTATTGTGTGCTTAAATGTGATTGACAAAAATGCTGAAGCCATAGAGAATGAGACAAAATTGACACTAGCCAAGCTGTTTATGCAATGATGGAGAAGGAAGAGGAGATTGTGTTTGTGTTCTGGGATTCTTTTTGTTCTATGCATCCCAAAAGTGCTAGCTGTGAAATGGTAAAGTTCTTAGCCACACTTTTTCTTTTTTTCCCCCTGGAAAAAAGCAGACATTCCATTTGACAGAGGTTGCACTTAAGAAATTTGTATTTCTTTCTTGAAGAGATAAAATATATGAAACTTTACCCTTGACTGACAAGTGTATTACTATTCTGTAATATCCATCAAGACAGGCATTTAACTTTCTGATACCCCTACTTACATTCTAGTGGATCCTTCATGAATCCTAAGAAAATGAGAGAGCTATACAATATTTTTTACCAGACATAATACTCTACAGGTTAAAAAAACCAAAAGAACTTAACACTGTTGTTTAGAATCTCCCTGAATTACTAGTCTGCAATGACAAATCCGTGCTTCAAAGAGGAAATGTCATAAGGGTTTTTTTAATGTGTTTTTCTTTTCTTTTTTTTTTTTTTTCCTGTTTGGCTTCGTATCATTATCCCTACTCCAATAGGCCTCTGAGTAGCTACTGTGTGGTTTTTACTATGCCTTGATGTATTAACATAAGTCAAAATACTTGTGGAAATTAGATCAGGATAAGACAATACAGATGTTCTTTTTATGGTATTTGTAGAAAAAATGGCAGTTGTGTTTGTGGCATTTATACAAAAATTAGCAACTTATATGTAGCATTTTACATCTGATCATTGTAAAAATTCTTTATTCACATTTACATATAAAAATATGCACAGGTAAATATGCAGTAGAAAAGGTTGAGGAAAGATGAACAGGAAAGGAATTGAACTCCACTTTCTTTTTCTCATTTAATAAAACTGAAACTTTCCATCAAAGTTTAAATTCTATTTTCTCATAGGCTGCTAATCTCTGAGCTACAGACAGCTGAAATGTCCATTTAAAACTATCTGCTCATAATTTCATACTAACAGAGCAAGTAGCACCTTCTGATTCCCAGGGTACAGCAATAAGTGTAGTTTGCAGGCTGAAGCAGCTGGCACCATTATTTAGCACAATCAGGATTTACATTTAAAATGTACTTGGTATTATATCAGGTTTCAGTAACTACTTTTCATCATGTGACCACCTGTTTCTGCAGTTGCAATTATGTGCTTTCCTTGATAGCTATTCTCAAGAAAGAGAAAAATGCAAAAGCCATGTTGGGTATTATACAGTAAGTTTTTTTACTGAACACTAAAGAACACAGTTGCCTAATGTAGTTTAGCCCCAGTACACAGCTCAGCACTGCACAGCTGCTTACTCACTCCCTCAGTGGGATGAGGGAGAGAATCCAAAGGGTAAAAGTGCAAAAACTTGTGAGTTGAGATAAAGACAACTTAAGAAATCAACAGAAACTGTGCATGCAAGCAAAGCAAAAGAAGTAATTCATTTACCACTTCCCATTGGCAGGCAGGTGTGCAGCCATCTCCAGGAAACCAAGGCTTCATCACGTGTAATGGGTACTTGGAAAAACAAACCCTGTCAACCCAAATATCTCCCTTTTAACCTTCTTCCCTCAGTTTTTATTGCTGAGCACAGTGTCACATGGCATGGCATATCCCTTTGAAGGGATCACCTGTCCCAGCTGTGTCCTCTGCCAATTTTTTGTGGACCCCCAGACTCGCTGGTGTTGTGGTATGAGAAGCAAGAAAGGCCTTGATGCTGTGTAAGCATGGCTCAGCAGTAACTAAAACAGTGTTATCAACACTGTTCCCAGCACAAATCCAAACCGTAGCCCCTACTAGCTACTATGAAGAAAACTACCTCTATCCCAGCCAAAACCAGTACACCTACTTTCAGCTTTCAAGTGAGGAGAAATTTCTGCCCTGTAAAAAGAAAAAAAAATCCCTTTATTAATGACAGCTGTTTAATAGGTGATCGCCTGGTTTCTTTTCCCTTCTATTATTGAGTTTGTAGTTAAGTTCATTTTTCCTTTTGTTATATCACCCGCGGTGAGTGGGTTTCTCTCTTCTATTGCCAGCCATGTAGTGTCATTTCTGCACCCCATGGGGATAGATAATAAAATCTATATCTGCTTATGCATTTGCCTCCTCGTGGTGGTGGCGTTTTCTGTGCTGGGCTGGGTAATTGGCAAAACACTCTATCCTAGCCAAAACCAGTACACTTGAGAATAAACATTAACATCTTTTCAAATTTTCTCTCACTATTTTGATGCACTACAAAATTCTATAAACCAACATTAATTACCAACTGTTGCAAATATCCCTAAGGGTACCATAAGTATTTCATAAAAAGGCTAAAGCACATAAGATGAAAACTAATAGCTGAAACTTACTCATTACTTACTCACCTGACCATAAAAAAAAAAACCAACATTGGCCAGGAAAGGCTGACAGACAGAGATAGTCCAGTATCACTTATAAATTAATTCCTGGCAAGAACATATATATCACTTGGATATTGTCTTGGAAGGTGGAGGACGTGGATATGAGTCCCGTCAGATGGGAAAACGTATTTTCACCTACTGGAAAGAATTATGATCAGTTAGCCATTGGCCAACAATAATACAATTTGCTCATGGCAGCAGTAGCACTTAGAGAGAATGAGTTTTCATTTTCATCAAAGGCAATTCATATTCAACAACTCTAAGAATAATACTGAAGCATAAATGAAGCCCTAACTCTAACACTCAAAGAGTATGGTGGGAAGGGGAGATTTTAAGTTCTTAAACATCTCAGTACAGATCTCTGTAATTCAGGTTGTATAGGTATATTCATTTTAAATTTTTTTTAGTACAGTGAGTAAACCCTATTTATAGAGATGACACACTTTAGTTGTATCTTATATATGCCAGCAAAATGCAAATATTGAACAGAAATCATAATACCAAACCAAATGAGGTGAAATACGTGAAAAAGAACTTGATATGGATCATTATCCTAAATTATCAACTACCTAAAAGGAGGTTGTAGCGAGGCTGGTGTTGGTCTCTTCTCTCAAATTAGTAATGATAGAACAAGGGGAAATGACCTCAAGTTGGGTCAGGGGAGGTTTAGATTAGATATTAGGAAGAAATTCTTCACTGAGAGGGTAGTTAGGCACTGGAATAGACTGCCCAGGGAGGTGGTGGAGTCACCATCCCTGGAGGTGTTTAAAGAATGAATAGATGCAGCACTTAAGGGTATGGTGTAGTGATTAGAGAGATGCTAGGACGAAGGTTGGACTTGATGACCCTGGAGGTCCTTTCCAACCATAGTGATTCTGTGATTCTGTGATTATTTTCAGACTCCATAAATGGAAATATAACAAAACCATCCTATCTTTAGCAATGTTATTAGAGCTTTGGATAAAAATCTGAAAATGAACTAATTCAAGCACTTTTATAAAGTAAATAAGTATTTTCCTCTATTGCTTCAAATAACTGCACACAAGACCTTGAAATTATTGTACTAATACTGACAGAGAAATAGCTAGCTACTGTACTCTTTGGCAAGCAGCAAACAGGAAGATTTTCTATCAGGGCATTACACCTCTGTTCAGAGAGAAATATTCTGAGGATGGTTAATCAGTGACAAAGTCTTGCAGACTGTAGACAACTTGTGTCTAGAAGGAACTGTGGTGGTGCCACAGACTGACACACTACGGTCATTCCCTAGGAGTTCTTTTATGGTAGCTCTGGTCTGATCTTATGGACTGAAAGCCCTTTAACCTTGGAGCACTAAATAGTACTCATTGGTGCACCTTGTATTTTGATTTCAGCCATGATGAGTGGAGGCAATTAAGGCATTTATTTGAAAGCACAATTCTGATCCAAGATAACATTTTAACAGAGATAATTTCATAAAAACTTCAGTTACTCCTCTTGCAATGCAAGAAACTTATTACTTTTGCTGTAATTGAATTTGTAGTGTCTGTAGCAGAAATCACAGGTTTATGAATCTGATTAAAGTCGAACTATAACAGAAATTGAAATCAGTTATTATACAATCAAAAATTAGAAAAACAATATATGAATTTACCCAGTTGCTCTTTCAAACACTGGAAGAAGAAAATGTGCTCTTGGATTGTTGATCTTGTCAAAATTTATCTTCATAGGAAAAGCTGGCCAAATCAAAGACTGATGCCTCAGAACATGGCAGCACATTTGTTGCCTTCTGTGATGGTTTTTCTGCTGTTTTTCAGTTGTGCTGCAAATTCAGTAATAGATTTGATAGATCCTGTCTTTGAAAAGAAAAGGCAATTTCAACATTTAGATTTCTTTAACAAAGAAAAAATATGCAAATATAGAAATAATCAAGTCCCTGAATAACAAAACACATGAATAGAATCATAGAATCACATAGGTTGGAAAAAACCTTCAAGTTTATCATATCCAGCCATTAACCTAAGCATGATATTTACACAACTTTTAAACACATCCAGAGATTGTGATTCCACCACTTCCCTGGGCAGCCTGTTCTAGTGTCTCAAATCCCTTTCAGTGAAGAAAATTTTCCTAATATCCAACCTGAACCTCTTCTGCTACAACTTGAGGCCATTTCCTTTTGTCCTCTCACTTGTTACCTGGAAGAACAGCCTGGCCCCCATCTCTCTATAAACTCCTTTCAGATAATTGTAGAGACCAATAAGGTCTCTGCTTAGCCTTCTTTTCTTCAGACTAAATAGCCCCTGTTCCCTCAGTCATAAGACCCTATCATAATATATACATACATGCAGTGCTTTGTTTGGAATTTAGCCTTCATGACTGCAGAAAAGGAATAAACAAAACCTCTCTATGGCTAGGGATAGAGAAGACAAATGTCTGCCCCAAGGTTATGATCTCTTCTGCTGAGAACTAGAAGAAACAGTTGATGAACCCCATCTCTGAAAGCTAGACTATGGGTTTGTTATATTGAAAGACACGGAGTATACAGAATTTGTACTATTTAGTTTCTTTCTTGCTGTATTAGTATTTACTCAATAAGAAACATCTCCTGAAATTCTGAAACTTCAAGACAAGCAGAAAATTTCCCTTGAGGATTAACAAAAACATCAGAAAAATTGCCTCATAGATCTAAATTAGCTGTTGGAATCTAAAGTTCATAATGACTTTCAAAGAGAATTGCAATTGTATATAAAAAGAAAATTTGGGTCTAAGCACTTAGTTTCCTCCAGGCATCTATGACTGACTTCACTGCTGTGGCACTGTCTTACATTTGCTATGCTTATGATGAACTTTCTTTGCTTGCTACATGAGTACTGAGAAAATTAGATTTTTAACTAGAATTGGGGAGAAACATGAAATAATTTAAAGCTTTTATGAAAAACTAAATGACTGTTAACAGTATGAAAACTATTTCATACTCCTAAAAATAATAAAATCTATTTTTGGCTAAGGCCAAGTTGCAGTATTTGTACTCATATATCATAAACAGAAAATTTGTCCCTCAAATTTTCTTGTTAGTCTAAAAACAGGGAAGGGTAAAGATTAAAGAAGTTTTCACTATCCTTTCAAGAGCTTCAGTCTACTGGCCAGATGTGTAGGCTGGAACATAATAAACGGTGACAAATGCCTCATATTCCAGCTACACTGTAATCTTTAGTTTACACAAACACTATTGGGAGATTTATTTTTAATGTGTCATATGCTGATATTTGTCAACACTGAAAAACATTCAATTTCCCGCTTAATATAGTGCTCTGCTTTGGTTTACAAGTGTGATTCTAAAATAAGCTAAATTAAGTTTCTGTTTTGATTAAAAATTTGCATTTATGTAATTGTAAGCTGATTTAGACTAGACTAGAATATAAAATAATATTTCAGTTGGAAGTGACCTATAATGATCATCTAATCCAAATGCTTGACCAATTTAGGGTTGATCAAAAGTCAAAGCATGTTATTAAGGGTATTGCCCAAATGCTTTTTAAACATTGACAGGCTTCAGGCTTCCACCTCCTCTCTAGGAAGCTTGTTCCAGTGTTTGACCACCCTCCTGGTGAAGAAATGCTTCCTAATGTCCAGCCTAAATCTCCCCTGCCACATCTTTGAACCATTCCCATGTGTCCTGTCACTGGACATCTCTTGGAGAAGAGATTAGTACCTCCCTCTCTGCTTCCTCAGGAAGCTGTAAATAGCAATGACGTCATCCCTCAGCCTTCTTTTCTCCAAACTAGACAAGCCCAAAGTCCTTAGCTGCTCCTCATAGGACATTCCTTCCAGCCCTTTCACCAGCTTTGTTGCCCTCCTCTGGACACATTTGAGTACCTGAATATCCTTCTTAAAATGTGGGGTCCAGAACCGCATGCAGTATTGAAGGAGAGGTTGCATCAATGCTGAATACAGTGGGATATCACCTCTTTGATTGGCTGGTTACGCTGTGTTTTATGAACCATAGGATGTGTTTGCCCTCTTGGCACCGTCCTAGGTGTAGAATCAACTTCTTATTTTTCATCCTGTTATTATGAATGCATATCCAATTGGAGAACCAATCCTTGATCCATAAGCCACAAAACTCTATTCAAGTGTTGAAACTAATTTTATGAGCTGTCCACAACAGACTTACAAGTCAACAAATATATTATTTAAATTTTACTTCATATATGACATACGGACTGTGATTATTTTAATTCCTTGCTCAATTTTTAAATTTGTGACAAGTATACACTAAGTATTGCACAGAGCTGCAGAAGTAAAACTTTGTCTACATCAAGTTAAAGGTAACTTACCTTCCATATAACACAACAGTTTCACTCTAGAAGATGCACGGGGAAACTCTAAGTACACTATGAGTTACAATCAAAATAAAAATAAATAATTCAGGTAGGAAATGTATTAATTAATTACAGTACCTGTGATGCAAACTATTTACTGGCTCCAGAAAGATGTATACATGCTTTGGGAATAGGGGTGAAGTCTCTACTTTTGCCTGTATGCAGGGGATATGAATGGTGTTACAGTACTGTGATCTGCTCTCTGTCAGGTCGTTGGGATGTAGAACTGGGAAAAGATTCCTGAAATGCTGACTGTAGTTCTCTGACTTCATAGGCAAGCATATTGTACTATGGCATTTATAAACTAATCAAGCTTCTTAACAATTGTTGAACACATTCCCATCCGTTAGAAAACAACTATTCTAATAGTAAAGAAGGCATTTAATTTCTATTCTAAATTAATTCATGGCCAGTTGATACCCATTTGTTCTAATTACTTGTCGTTTAAATAGCTCACATATCTTCCTAGTGTTTATCTTTTCCATTTTTCCAGCCCCCAATATATTTAGATTGAACAGTCACATTAGACTTAGACCTTAATTTTCTAGGTTTAATGAGCCAAAGCTTTTATTTCTTCCAGCAAGATAAACTCTCCATTGTCCTTATTATTCTGTAAGTCTTTTGTGCACTGATTCCAGTCTAAATGCAACTCCCTTGATACTGGTGACCTTGCAAACTTTTCCCTTTCTTAGCTGCAAGTTATCACTGAATCTGTGGCTTTAGGACATCATTAATATTGTCTGTTAATCATATCCTTCAATCCTTTAGCCAGTTATTTAATTACTTAGTTCTGTCTCTTTTTTTTAATTTCATTTTTTCCCTTCTTTTATTTCCTCGAATTTAATCTGAAATCTTTTGCAAAATGTCTATTTTTGTCAACAATGATCTAACCAGGTTTTCCAAAACTACTAACAGCTCTTCTGTTACAGTTTTGATACTCACTTTAAGAATGGCTAAAAATGTACTTTTACTTTTTACCTTTACTGTAGTAACTACTTGATAAAGGAATATGCCACAACACTGTGGAATAACTGGGCCCTACTATTTATTAACAGCATTTGTTCTTTAATATATATCTATGAAACTACAATTCTGTCTAGAATTCCTGATAGCATTTATTTCTCTATTAGATTCATATCAAAATGTGACCTGTGGGGATTTATAAGACCTTTCTACTACTTACTCTTCATCTGTACAAAGCCAGCAACTTGGAAGCTTTATGCAAGAGAAGCAAAGTAAAACTTTCCCAATGATCCTGGTTTTCTTCAGCACAATACAAGCACAAACTGGAGCAAGTTGTAGAAATGAGTTCAGTGACAACAAAACTAAGCCAAGCTGTGCAAATCTTTTCATATTTTCTCATATTTAATGAGGAACCGAACTGTGAGATAGTTTTGCTTCTTAGTACCCTACTATTCTTCTCATCTTCATCTTAACCAGATGGGTCACTAATGTTCATCAGTTCAAAACATTTATTTCAGTCCTGTCTGGGTTTACAAGGCAAGGTTTGGTAGTGGAGGGCTGCAGAGGTGTCCTCTGTGAGAAAAGACCAGTAGTTTCCCCCATGCTGGGCACAGCCAGTTCAAGCCAGCTCCAAAACAGATATGCTTCTGGTCAAAACTGAGCCTATCAGCAATGCTGGTGGTGCCTCTCTGATAACAAACCTAAGAAAGGGTAAAAAATACTGAGCAGCAGGTGTGCAAGAGAAGAGTGAGAAAAAGAGAGAGAAACAGCCCTGCAGAAACCCATGTCAGTGAAGGAGAGGGAGGAGGTGCTCCAGGTACCAGAGCAAAGATTCCTCTGCAGCCCAGGGAGAAGACCATGGTGAAGCATGTTGTCTTACTGCTGTCCATGGAGGACCACATCAAAGCAGTCATCCACAGTGCAGCCCATGGGAGAGGCCATGCAGTGACAAGTTTTCTGGCAGGAACTGTGGCCCATGGGGAACACAGAGTGGAGCAGTCTATTCCTGAAGGACTATATCCAGTGGAAAGGACCTGTCTGGAACAGTTCCTGCAGAACTGCATCCCGTGTGAAGAACCTGTGTTGGAGAAGTTAATGAAGGACCGTGTCCCACAGAGTGGAGAACAGTGTGAGGAAGTAGGTCTGGTAGTGGTGAAGTGTTATGACCTAACAGCAAAACCCATTCTCCATCCCCTCTGTGGCACTTGAGGTGGAGGAGGTGGACTTGGAAAGAAGGCGGGGGTGGTGGGGAGGTGTTTTTAGTTTTGTTTTTATTTCTCACTGTCCTACTCTGTTCTTATAAATTAAATTGGTTTCCCAAAGGTGAGTCTATTTGCCCATGACAGTAATTGGTGAGTAATTTCCCTGTCTGTACATCAATTCGGAAGCTCTTTCATCTTATTTTCCTGCCTTGTCCTGCTTAGGAGGGGGCGTAAGAGAGGGTCAATGGCCACCTGGCATCCAGCAAAGATTGATCCACCACAGTCCCTTCCTTTTCCCTTGCTCAAAGGTGGGGTTCATGCAGAATCTTCCAGATTCTGATTTGGGATTAAGGGTAGTGTAAAACAATTATCATGTTCCAACTTGCTACAGTAAAGATTTGGTTTATCCTTAAAGAAGAATTCTAATATTTCCACATACCTTCAGAATAAGGACCAGTTTCTAAGAATATGATGGACTAAGCAAAATTCAAATACTCCAAGGCAGCAATATTACTTATTCCGAAACAATAAGGGTGGGGTGGGGGGGGGGGGAAGAGGGGAAGG
>VZZY01022140.1:0-11869 GCA_013400335.1 Eurystomus gularis | reverse complement strand
GAAAATTGCATCTAACAGAATTTTTTTTAACACACTCTGGTGAGGTTTTGTTCTTATCTCAACCCTCTGTGACCCACATTGGGCACCAAAAAGGCTGTGGTGGTTTAGACCCTGCTGGGACCCGAGCACCACATGGCTGCTGTCCCCCCACCCTCAGATGGGAACAGGAAAGGGAGGAAAATACAAACCCCACAGGTTGAGATTAGGAGAATTTAATACAGCAATGCAAAACCAACAATCAGACCATCAATAGTAACAATAACAGTGATAATGTACAAGACAAGACATATAAAGTGTACAGACCACAAGTAGAGACCAGCAACACAAAGGCTGTCTAGGACTGCTCACCCTTGTGTAGTGGGTATCAGCATGGTATCGAATAGCCTGGCTGTGGCTCCCTCCCAACTCCTGGTTGTTTGGAAAATCCCATTGTCAGAGGTCAATGTTCCAACAGGAGACAGAGGAGGGAAAAAAAATAGGCTTTATTCGAATAAAGGGAGAAAGTCCACAGGCGTATCTCAGTGGGGTCTTTCTCAAAATTCAGGAGGACGAAGCCTCCTTTTTATCCTAATTTCCGGACCGTGAATTTCCCTCCTCCTTTCCCCATTGGCTTAGGTACTCAGAGTGTACAACTTCGCAATCCCCCTTACTAAGCTGCTATGCTATGCTTGTAAGCCTTTTGCCTTTGATAGATAGAAGTCACACCCTCTTGCCAAACTGCTGTACTATGCTGGTAAGCCTTTGTCTTTGTTAGATAAGAGTCACACCGTCTTGCCAAGCTGCTATGCTGTGCCTAAAAGCTGCTTTCTTCAGAAAATAAAGCTGTATTTTGCATCAAGCTACATATTGCAGTTAAAATACAGTTATAAAATCCTCCCCATCTTTTAGAATACCACTGTTTGTAAAGACACACCTACCTCTTATCCTATCATGGTGAAAATTAACCCCATCCTAGCCAAACCAGGACATTTCATAAACCTGGATCATTTCTTTGCCCAGCAACTCAGAACAACATGTTAATAGTACAACTTTGTCTGCCTCCCTCATTTCTTTTCAGCTTTTCTTCCTTTAGTTCTCCAGAACCTTCTTCCAGAATTTGAACTTTATCAATGCAATAATCTCTTACCTCACAAAAAGTGTATACTTTTCTGATGGTGCCATAATGGTCTTTGGACTACTTTCCAAGCACCACTGTTCCTCATCTCATAAAAGTCACAAACACTTTATAAATGAAAAGAGATAAGAAAAATATATAACTGGAAATGAAAACTAACAAATCTATGTATTTATTCAATGCACTACTAATCCATCTGAGTTGAGGACCAGGCTTTTTTAATAGGCAATTTTTACTTCTCTTCATGTTTTTCCATAAAACTAAAGGGTGGAACATGTGAAAAAATTTTCCAGCTAGCAAATGACTCCTACTAATAAGACCTTCTCATAAATGTAAGCAGCAGATAAAAGAAACATTTAAACAAACTTCTCCTGAGCTTGGATATTTCCTTGCATGATAATGACTAATTAGCCAAATTTAGTGTAATGATTTCTAGAATATGCTAATCTTCTAAAAGTATGCTTATTAATTCTGTATGAGATACTAATTCTCTATGTATGTGTGTGTTCTTCATTGCTGTGCACTCCACTTGGGAAACATAGCTGATTCTTCTAGTCCTCCTTTCATTTTTTTTGTTTCCAGGTTGTGCTGGTACTCAAGGGAGAAAAGACCCACTCTAACAATGAAGAATCATTAAGCCTTATGATACTCTCCCACAAGAAGGATGCTTTAAGTGCAGGCTGTCCTCCAGCTGGGAAAATTGGTTTAATGGCACAAGATCACCTAGCAACCAAGTCAGGCAAGCAGAGATGTGGATCAAGTCACACTGGGCCCACTGTGATGTGCCACAGTAGATGCCAGGTAAAATGAGGGCAGTCAGCAGATCTCAGGTATCTCTCCACCACACATTTGAGAAGGAACCTAAGTCAGAGCACAGAATTCTTCAGTTTACTGGCTGTTTTACAAGTAATCTATATTTAACTACTCCCAATCTTGTTAGTAAAAGGCAATTGTCTTTGTAAAGCTCTATAAAGCCTGTTTCAGTGATGAGATCTGCAGCTGTGGCATGCACTTGGAAAGTTGAGTGGAAATCATGAGACTTGATGGTGGAATACTAAGTGAGGAGAAAAATGCTGAGAGACAGCATTACCTTCAAACAAAAGGATTGAGTGTCATTCTATACTAATTCAGCACTTGAAATGCTTGTGAAGAGGTCTGAACAAAGGCAAGGTGTGATATGAGAATGCTTCTAGCTCTACCAAGGTGAAAGATCAATAGACTCAAGAGTTTCTAACACGGAAGAATCAAACAGGTCACTTGCACCAACAAATTTCCATTCTAGAATTTGTACTCGAGGGCCTGTATTCCCATCATGCTGCTCAGGAAGTTGGCCAAGCTGGAACTGACATATCCTTTTCTTCTCTTATGGGCCTCATATATGGATACCAGGGCTTCCATCTCTTTAGTCTCCTGTCTTGACAAAACAGTAGATATGGCCTCCTTTTCCTCCTAATACTTCCCAGCTCATTAGGAAGTCTCAGGACTGAAGAAAACTCGAATTTTTCCAGGAACTTAAATTCTGTTCTTTGCCAAAGACTAAACAACTTTTTTTAAGGATCACTGAATCATGAATATAAATAAATCAATCTTCCTCTGAAGCCTTTATGTTGAAGGATAGTGGCACACTGTCAAAACAATAGCAGATTAAAAAAATAAACTTGGAGAAATAAGAATCTGAAGGAACCATGTCTCAAGGAAGAAAATTCATGTGTTCTGTTCATGTTCTCATCATCCTGCAGCTAGTAGCCATCTCGTGAGTCATGCTGAGGCACAAAAGCAATTTGCTCACATTGTAAAGAACAGTCTTATAATGGGCAGATTATTTAAATAAATAATTTTCCAGGGCTTGATAGCACAGTTCTCCATCATACATGCACAAGTGTTCTTTAGCAATGGCATTCTTTAACAAAAAGAGCAGTTATCACAATTTCTGCTCCATTTCCTTTCAATATTAATCCTTCTTCATTCTCCAGACTCTCACACTACACTTGAAACAAACAGCTGCCATAGAAAGTCAACAATTTCAGTGTACCTTGATTTTCCCACCCATAAACTAGGTATAAATTTAAAGCTTTATTAAAAATATAAAATCATGTTGGCAAACATTGACAGTGGTCATTATATATTAAATCCATAGCTATGTGAATTTGTATGTATGTTGAATATGAGTATGAATTTTCGTTCCCTTCTTTCTTTACATTTGATCTTCTTTCAATTTTTCTTCTGTCATAGAATGCAAATAGTGAAATCCTGGCCCTATTAAAATTTTTGGCAAAACTCCCAAGTCTGAAATGGAGCCAGCATTTTACTCAGTAAATCTAGTTGACTGCTTTCTGCATTTTAATAGTATTATATTGTATTATCTCTTTTTTTTTCTGTGTTTTTTTTCATGCTATATACCTCTAGAAAAAGCTTGTATTTGAATTAGCTAGCACGCAATTGAGAGTACAAGTTTACAGACAAAAACTCTGAATATTATTTTCCCAGGTTTTAAATACAGTATATGTAAGCTGCAGTTTTTTGTGCTCCTTTGATGGATATTCAAAAGCATCTGAAACCTCTTTTGATTTCTCACAATTTGAAATGTTGATTACTTTAAGCATATTCCATACAAAATGTCCTCAGCATTTGCCAGATAAATTCTGTGTCTTGCTTTCATTTATGAAGGTGACTCTTTTCTTAGGTCTTTTCAATTTCTCCACAACTCCAAGACATGCTTTGATCACTTCAGAGTTAGTGACAGGGTACACTCAAACTCCTCTCATGTGAAAGAACAGGCATGGAAGTAACTAAAACTAAAGAAATCAGCACAAAATCACTGGTAGACTTACTCAGCTCAAGAAGGCAGAGCAGCAGTAGGATCAGTAAAACTCTCAGCCACGATTTTCAGTAGGGCATTTCACATCGTCTTTTGAATATCTTGTACTCAGGTAATGCAGGCAACCAGAAGAAAAAGACTAAATCTTTGAATTGGGTTGGGAATCAATCCCACAGAAAGACAGTGCAGACACTAAACAATTGCTCCTGATATGGTGTTGCTGAGAAAATACTGCACACTGCTCTGTACTAGTACTAGCTGCAGTTTTCTAAGCACTCAGCATGCCTAGCACTGACATGCTGTGGTTCAGCTGAAAGGTGTTTTCAATATGATGATACTCTGCCATCATCTACCAAGAAGAGCTGCCTGGCCAGCCAGTTAATAGAATGGGGATGAAGAACAGCAGATGGAGATTCTCATCCTTGTTCAATAGGAACAATTCTCCAGGAATGGCTTGAACTGTTTTAGCAAATTGCAATGGACCATGTATTTTTCTTTTTCTTTTTTAACATTCTTCATGTTTCTATTTCACTAACCTCTGTTCTTGCAGAGGTTTTCATATGGAAATGCCCCAACTTTTCTGTAGAATTTAGGTAGAGTTTCCTCCCCAATAGACTATCTCACTGTCACAGAACCACGGAACAATTCAGACTAGAAGAGACCCCAAGAGAATTTCACAGTCTTAAGGTACAATTTTAAGTGTTGAGTTGTTGGTTTTTTTTTCAGTTTCCATACAGTTTGAGGCTGTTATGTGTTAATTTTATGACTTCTTAGCAGTTAAGGATTCCTTATCTACACACTGTTCTTCAGATGTAAAGTTAAAAAAAAATCTGGTAAAATCTGATTTATCTAAGATAACTTTCTTAAACTGCTATAGGTCTCACCCTATGTCCAGAGTCACTAGGAAATACCAAAAACTTTTTGTTAGTTCAGTTAAAAGTAGATATTACCAAGAAAGAACTGTTACCTTTTAACTTTTTTTATTTCTAATGCACAAACATGTGATATTCCCAACTAATGTGACTATATAACTGGTAAATTTTACTGAATAATCAGCATATTTCATACCATCTCACAATTAGATTAATGGCTGTGGATCCACCTCTGACCATCAGATAATATGAATTTGAAGTGAAAAGAGTATCTTTTTTTGCATTATTTCATCTGAAATCACTTCAGGAATGATTCAAACCAGCACATCATTCAAGCTTTCTCAGCACAAATCTTAAATTAATACTTGCCAAATATTCTCAGCCTCTCACATTATGGACAAATCCACTCAATGTAAGTCATAAGGTATTTCTTTTCCATCTTCCTAACAGGAATCTGATACTAGCAGAAAAAAACAAACAAGAAAAAAAAAAAACAAACAACCCCCAGAAAAACAACCAAAAAACAAACCAAACAAAACATCCCCAAAAACCGAAAAATAACACCAACAAATTAGGAGGCTGTGGTGTGAAAGTCTAAATAATCCCCAGGTCTATGATCTCTTGTATCACTTTCGCAGTCAAGAATACAAACATATCTTTGAAGCTGATGATAACACACAGAACATCCAAGTCTATTAATTTCTGATCAGGACTGCAATTCAAATGTTAGCTCTGCAGCAATGTACAGTATAACACATATAGCTGGGTGAAGATCAGTCCTTCCAAGACTATGTGTATCTAGACAGTCTGGCCAAGTTTCTTGTGTGTAACCCAGAAGAAAAAGAACTGTTGCTTTCAAGTCCTTCTCATGTATCCCAGGTTACTATGACTGATAATAAGCCAGTGGTTTCCAGACATATCTTTGTTACCTACTCACTAGGATATGAAAGAATTAGATCTTTTTGCCTCTTCACCCTATCTCATCTGTCATGAGTCAGTGAGCAACCATTCCAGTATGCTGGGCTTTTGTCTTGTTTGTTTGGGAGGCTTAACACTCCTGCTCTGTTCTTCATCTTCCTTCCATTTTTTTCTCAATGGCTTCAGTCTGTCTTTGTTTTCCCACTCTTGAGAAACACTTTTACTCTGTGCTTTGATCTTGATGACCTGCTTCTCTAGGTGCTATTGACACATACCATTTTTCTATTGACACATATCATTTGTCTAATCCTTCTTCTGCCTTCTCTTCTTGTGCCTTCACAAAACTATGTTCATACTTCATTCATACAAATGTTAATATTCCTAATGCAAATTCCTGTATTCTCAAACAGCCTCCAGAGGATACTGTGGCAAAAAGAGTCTAGACTGCAAGGCTCAAGCAAATGCTCCATTTGGGCTTCACTCATAGGTTTAATCGCAAGGCTCAAGCAAACACTTTATTTGAGCTTCACTCACTGGTTTAATACATCACCAGTGCAGGTTTTCACAGATACAAGGGAAGAATGCAGTATTGAAACTTAAAAGCAAGAACACACTATGGCAACCTAAAAAGCATACCACATATTACATGTGTTAGTTAATTGCCTGCATTTACAAACTTACAGCATGCTAAATATTCACTTACTCCTCTATGTAAGGGCTCTCAATCCCAGAAAAGTGGCCTTGGCCAGTGTCCTGACCGAGGGAGAAGGGTCTCCATAGAGGCCTGATGTAGCATTTGAGAGGCGACTCCCAATTCCTAACCCAGACATTAGGGTTTTTATCCCTTGATTTACATGACTGTGGCAAGACTATGCCTGAGTGGATTATACCATCTGGATACACAAGGATACACCTGAAGCTGACACTGAAATGTTCCATGTTCTCTTTATTTGATTTTCTCAGGCAACTTAATAGTGGTTTAGATTGAGACTCAGCACATATTATTTGTTGAGGGATTTCAAGGCTTAGCTCAGGTTTCAGTTCTTTGCATGGTGCAGCACTGCCCCATTTGGTCTATGGCTTATGGGAGCTGAGTCATCTACACAGCTCCCCATGGGTCATCTCTGCATAGATAGGGCCTCAAGGTGATCCAAGGCTGGGTCACTTTTACAATACCACATAAGTAATCTGCAGGCACTAGCCATTACCACAACTTGTTTATGAACTATCAACCAGACCATCCATATTGATACACTGAACTACACTTTTTATAACCAAGGGACTCCTTCTCCTGCAGAATATCAACTCTTCATATATACAGAAGCAATCTAGTCAACTACTTTTAAGGCAGGAAGATTCATGTCCACAGAAAATATTTCCTTAGTCTGGATTATATCTGATATACATATTCAATCCATTCCCCCTGATTCTTAGTTTTGTAGAGCTTAAAACAAGATTGGTTATTTTCATAGTTCTGACAAAAGCACATTGCATAAGGTCTGAGTGACTTTAGTGGATGGAAGCTGGTTTTGATAGTCTGAAGAATTACTGATAGGATAGTCTGGTAGGATGTTAAGAGTTGAGGCAGAATTCCATCTGACACTTCATCCCAAATATTTTGAACTATCTCTTTAAAGCAACAAGAACTATCTGCAATCTGTATAAGGCTAATTTAGCAGTAATTCAGAATGCTAGAGTCAAGATTACTAGTCTCTGTTCTGAGGACATCTGTTTTTCTTCTTCCATCAAACAGTTCATAGAGGCTTCTAAAAATTAGCTCAAGTTTTTTTTCACTCGTGAGCCAGATTACCATAAGACAGCAGACAAAATTTGCCATTATTTTCATTAATGGAACCACTCTTTCCACCAACCATAAGTAAATTCCTCATTACATTATCTATCATTGAATGAATTCTTGATTCAATTAATGCAGCAAAGAATAAATCAGAAACAAGCATTTATGGGAAATTCTCTTGTTGTTTTATTGTAAAGACAGTAAAAAAGTGAGACTAGCCCAACATTTTTGTCACTAGTAGTATTGTAGTTCATTGTTAGTCAAGAGTGAATCTTTACTGATGCAAAGACTTAATTCAGGGATGAAACACTGTGCTGTATGCCTCAGGTGTCAAAAAAGCAAAAATAATTATCTCCATAGAATGCAATCCATTCACAAATCACCTGACTTCTTCACTTGGTTGAAGAAGATTCAAAGGAAAATTATTTTGGCCTCAGATTTTCAAAACGGATTGCTCGTTGTAAGTGACAACATATGATATTAATTGAGTGACTCACTCAGATATTCCTGGAGCTTATTCACTACAGATGCAAATGAGATTGCCACATACTTTGGTAAAATTGCCTTAGCTGAAACAGAATGAATGGCCATACTGACTCCATTCATATATTTCCTGTGAGTCCTGGCGGCTGGCATCAGATGAGTCCCTCAGACTTGTTCAAAACATTCCATGTGGAGCAAATCATGTGCCACTCACCAAGTTTAGGATTCAGTCATAAGAATTAAAAGCTACATGTACAGTAAAAGTGGTCTCTTATCAATGGTTTTTATCCATGACTCCCATAACTTGCCAACCTTCTCCACAATTTGGAGTTTTTTCATCTGGACTATAGGAGACAGAGTTTAGAGGCAGGCTGAAGAGCTTTGATTGCTAAAAGAGTTCATGCAAGGGACTGGCAAGATGCAGACTAAGCACAAGGTCCATATTCATAGTCCTTTGTCATAGCCATATATCCTGAATGAGAACACAAGTGCTAACAATCTTAAAGACCTGTAGTCACCATAAAAGCAATTTGCTTTTATAGTCATACTTAATTTCCTTTAATTGTTGCCCTCCTAAGAGGCAACTAAAGTAGTTCATTGAGAAATTCAGGTCTTTGGTTGGAGGTTTTACTAACACATGCTGCTTCATGCATCTTGGAAATCTGTAGCAAGACTGTCCTGCTTTACTTTCTCTGGCTCTGGTAGCACCTCATTGCTGTAACACAGCACTGTATAAGAATACGAAAGCAAAATGAAATAACAAAACCTTTCTTGTATGAAAGTGCTTTTGTCATAAAGCCTTTGTAGCAGATTAAGTTTTGAGAAATCCATTGCTTCTTTTTGTTGTTGTTTTCTTTTTCTCTCTTCATTCCTTGGACTGCTTAAGGACTGTGGAGATCCTCTCCATGCTCTCTGCCCGGGGTTGACTTTTAGCCACAGAATCTTTTTAAGACAGTAGTATCAGGGATATTTTGTGTTCTGCCATTTCTTGGAAACCACCCAAATACATCCATGAGATTTTTCACTTCCATAGTGTGACAGCTGTGTGAGGTGAACAAAAAATACTGTAGTTTTCAATATTACAGCTGTGACAACTTAGTACTATTTTGTTTCATGCAAGGGGAATATGATTCTCTCAGGTTTTCATTGTAACTAATGTCTATGCGAAACAGCAATAAAATTTCAGCTGTTCCTAATCAGCAGACCTTCCTTCATTCCTTACCCAAACTTCCCAGACCCATGGAACTATGATTTTCCTCTGTTGTTGCAAGTAACAAACATTTGTGATCTTAATTTCAAATCCTTACAAAAATAATGCCTGCATCATGAGTCACGGAAGAGCAACTCTCACTGCAAACAAGGAAAAAACCTTTTAATTGAAGACAAGATTTACCCCTTAGAGAATGATGGCTGGAATTCCCTATTGGAAACCTAGCTAATATTAGAGAAAAGCAGAAAGAGGCACTAGTTAATGTGGGTAGGGGGAAATCAGTGCCTGATCTTTCTTTCAGGAAAAACATCCAAAGTCAACAAGAGTTTCTTGGAGCAAGCATATAGCACTGGTTCACATAACATTACAGCCCCCAATCCTGCAAATGCTAAACCGTGAACAGTCCTGTTGATACCAGAATATACACACAAAATTATTCAGAAGTGTGTTTTCAGAACTCAGCTATTTTGGCCAGCTGGGTTGAAATGGCTGAAAGAGAAGTGCAACAGAAAGATGTATCTTTGTGTTTCACAACTCATACATACCAATGCTGAGGCACATTTGTCATTTTTCAGACAACAGTAGGTTTGCAAGGCAGGACTATATCCCTACACTGTTATTTGTGAAGCATGCTGTACAAGCCATACTGTCTGAAGAAATAGAAATATTCAGCTAGTGAAATTAAACTTAAGTAAAAGAATTTCCCTAGTGAAATACTAGCTGTTTGCCAAAATAGGAAAATTATGGTATATACTCCTGCCAGACTAGGCTGTTCTTACCTTCCTATGGCTCTCTCTTACCTTTGACATTTCTAGGTTCTATTTTAATAGCCTTATGTAAAACATATTAATACGTATCTTCTTTTGAAACACATAGCAGCTTATATTCTTAGTGCCACTTCTAACTGTGGTTATCACTTAAATATATTTATCATATATGTTAATCCATTTGTGACTCAAAGGAAAATTGAAGATTTCTGTAGATGATCTTGAAATGAAGTTTAAAGACCTTGATCATTTCCATAACTGTTCATCCCAAGCCTTCATCATCAGTTTCCTCACTGTTAAGGGTCAGGACCGGGCCGGCTAACAGACAAATGACAGATTCTCTCTATTCACCCCTTTCCCTTCCCAAGGGGAAGAGAAAGGGAATAAGGGAGAGAGACCTACGGATAGGAAAAGAACATGAAAACTGCTTTAATTAAACAATAACAATAAAACAAAATATACACAAAACCAGTATTGAACCCAACCCCCTTGATGGCAATTACATCACCGTCATCACTGGTGCTGTGAAGCAGGTGCTGAGGGAGTCCCAGAATGGACTCAGCAGCAGACAGAAACTGGATTCAAAAACACATGGATCAGTACTGAAGGCAGAACAGAGTCCTCCTTGGATGGCAGCCATTGAAGAAGATAAATTGACCCTTGTGATCCCTCACCTTTACACTGAATATACGTGGGATGGAATTCCTTGTTGGCCAGTTTCCTGTCCTTTCCTCCCTGCAGGCGCGACCTCTTATTTACTGCACCCCCCAATGTGGTGCACAGGATTTAGCAGTGACTTTGATCTCCATAGGAGCAAATATAAGCAAGAGCCTTTCTGCATACCGATCCTTGGTAGTAACTACAAAATCAAGCATTATCACTGCTAGAAGCAGACACTGCAAAAAAACGCCATTAACTTCAGAAAGTGTGGATACTTAGAAGAGACCTAACTGAAAATTGGTCACTGAACAGAATTAGTTCTGTTCTAACTCAAGCCTGTCTTCCTCCTTCTTCTAACACCATCATATCTATTTCGTAATATTAAGTGACTCCAAACTATTTTTGTGGCAGTATCACAAGCCTGCTTTCTGCAACATGCAACTATTTAATAGTGTGATCTTAGTTTAAAATGTTATCTATATTACATATTTTACTTCCTGTATATTCTGGTTCTATAGTCAAAGTGGGAAGGGTATAAACTTTCGGGCTCTTTGCCATAGAAGAGTTTTCAAATTTGGTGACATTGGAAGACTGTGGCACACACTTTTTTCTCCTAATCAGTAAATTCCCCATTTAAACTTGTCATGCACCTCCTCATGCACTTTACTTTGGATGGCTCTTGTTTTTATATTAATCTTCTTATTGTAATAATACAGCATACAGAACAGCTCTTGTTTTACTTCACCTTTGTAAGGAACTGTGTTAAGACTTTGTTTGTCTCAACATTGCTGCTTCACGACCACCACTTCCTGGCCTCAGCATCCTGTTGTTTCACACCCTCTGAAGGAGTATGCTTTGACGGGAAGTCCCAGACGAAATCACGACTTCCACCGAAGGCTAGAACACTGACAGCCTTGGCAGTGCCTGCCAAGCTGCACCTACGCGTGAGCCAGGTGGAGAAACCGAGGCGAGGAAGACGTGTAGAGGCTGAAGGCACTGCAGGTCGACCCCCCAGCCAGCACGATCACTATGAACACCTGGGCATGTGNCACCTGGGCATGGGCGCATGGAGGACCATGGGGCGGCACCTATTACAATGAGCTCCATGGAAATGGGCGGACTTTTCGGAGAAATCGTGGAGACTGGGACAATAAAAGGACGGCGTACTCCTCTTTCATCCTCCCCCCCCCCTTCCCCCTGCCCCACATCGCACCCTGTTGGATACTCCTTTC
>VZZY01022138.1:0-39926 GCA_013400335.1 Eurystomus gularis | reverse complement strand
GGTTGAGCACTGGAACAGGTCAGGCTTGACTCCACAAACAGAAAATGAGTTCCTGCTTACTCTGACATATTTTCCGTCTTTACATAATGATTCAACCTGGCCAGTTCACAGACTCAAGTCTCTAGATATTCGTTTGTCCAGTATGACTCACATTATATTTCCATGCCTAGAGCAAGTTTATATGTTGATGTTGACACTTGTGGCCCACCAGACCACACATATCCATTTGAAGACCTTCTCACTGAAGGTATTACTGCAGCTGAAAAATAATTTACCACATGATTATGAACCTGAAGTGAAACATATCTCACAATATCCCCTTGTGAAAAGGGGAGATTTAAGATATATAGATTTTATAAGAAAAATGAAGAAGTTCTGGAATATGATATTTAATAGCATACATAGTGCCTGGTTGAGGGATGAAGGTTTGATCCATATTTGAGTCTGCAGCCTAGTTAATTTCTAAGGCAAAAGGTATATGTGCATCATGTCCAACAGCCCATAGATTGCAGAACAATTGTATATTTATAAATAACATATCTTAAATACCCAGCAAGTGCTTCAACACTACTCTCTAGCCACTAAATTATTTTAGTATATCTTAATACCTTACTTCCTACATCAGTAACTTACTTAACTGGAGATTATTTTTCCTATCTATTATGGAAATAATAGATCATCCTTTACTGTCCTGTAAATAATTTTGCCATGAGTCCACTGGAAAGGACACTAGACTTATGAAGAAGTCAATGGGTCATGTTGGATGATCATACAGAGAATTCCCAATCAATGTTGGAAAAAAGAAACAAAGACAAGATTATGAGGTTTAATATAAAGAATTGTTCTGAGAAGTTCTATGCCAACTGTTGTCCTAGTTTATATCAGCATAAAATCAGAGCAAAATACACCAGCTGTAAATAAAATTATACTGAATTTGGTGTATATAATATTATAATCTAGTCTAATAATCTCTCCTAACAAGTTTTCTTTACAAGTTTTTGGTGTGCAAAACATCAGTACCAGAATCTCCCAACCCTCCTCTCTTCTGACAGTCTTGATGCCCTCCATGTTATATTTGCCAGTTCTCTTACTGGGAATATACTGGCCTTCTAAGTTTTAAAAATTCCTATACATAATAGCCTTTTCCACATAGGTTCATTAATTGTTTCAGAACTAACCTGTGAAAAACAGGTCAATTCCAACAATCAGGTGACAGCAGACTCATCCCCACTGTTTTAAGTAGCTGATTTCTGTATTTCAAGATTGTTTTTATTGTCTTGGCTGCTGCTTATGATCAGAACGACAGCCAGTCCCCATCAAGTGCTCAGAGTGTTTTTTTAAAAAGCAGTTGCTTCCAGTAGTGTTTGAAGTAATTCACTACATATTTAGACGACAATGTACAACATGCCACCTGCAAATGACAAACCATGACCATGTTGAACATAGTAAACCTATTCTTGAAACACATCATTTGAAGTGGTTTACTAGCTAGACTTACTTAGAAAAGGTTATTATTGCTAATAAAATGCGAGCTTCACTTTCAGGGTGTCTTGAACCACTGAGAACTTTTTTTTTTAAATTATATAAACTACAATCTTCAAAAGGCTTTTGCTTGTTTATCTCTTGGAGCTGTACCTATTTAAAACTGTGGAGAATCAGGACTACAGCACTTCTGCTACTGCCACTTGGAAAGATTTCTGCCCTCTTGTTTGCTGTACCTACCCCTCATTTTCCAGGAAATTATGCCTGATACAGATATGCACTTTGCTATTCTTTGGTTTTGCAGTTTTCCTCCTCTCTGCAGATCCTTTTCCCTGAACTGTGGTCTTACATTAAATGTGAGTTATCTTTACCACCACATTCAAGCCCTCCAGCCATCATTTTCATTCTGGATGTAATCATTAAAAAGAAAAATAATCAATCATGCTCAGTAGCAAGTCTATAAACAAAATCCTGCATAATTTTAAAAGCCAGCAAGCTCAGCTCAGTACCTTCCAAAATCTCTGCTGTGCACAGGCTTCCTTATCTGACCGTGACTGAGAATCTTTGTCCTCTTAGTAACAGCACAATAACATGCAGTAAGGAAAACAGACCCTGCTGCTCCACAGGAGGGTAATCACTAAACGAAGAGGTCATTAAGGGACGGGACTTTTCTCCCATTTTTCAGATCCCTAGAGAACTGAAACTGGTCTAGATTAACCTGAAAACCTATAATATACCACAGCTAATGATCCAAGCCCAGGGAGACAGCAAATTCAATGCTTCATTGACTTAAGCACTCACAACAGCAGCAGCTTCCTATACTGCTGAAGAGGAATAAAGTCCTAGAAATTCCCTTCTGCAACCTTTGCTCCCTCTGGTCCTGTTTCATAAAATAAGCTGCTGTTTTGTGGAAACCTTTGTGCAACTACAAAGGCACCTGAAAAGAAACTTGACATGAGGGCCTGTGGAGACCAGACTCTCTCTTATAATTCCCACAGTGCAAAGTCTATTGGAAGAGGATTTTCTAGACCATGTGAAGGACGCTGAGCATCCTGCATGTGCCCTTCCTCCCCCAGCCTACCATGCAGACGCTGCTGACTCCAGACCCTTACACAGCAGGGTGAAAGGGAAGATTACTCTTGTTCACACTGAAGTAATGAAGACAAAAACATGAAATAAGAGAGAAATTAAACATTTGGAAGCAAAAGATGCTAAGAAAATAAAATTGCTATATTTAATGAAATTTTGTCATCACTGGAAGTCTCAGAAAAGACAGGAGGAATCTGTGACTGTGCACTACCACTGAGACTGATGGAAACAATGAATGACAATGCAAAACAAGCAAGAAATCTCATGTCAACTCAAACAAGAACAAAAAGATATCACAGATGATGCATGCAAATATATTTAATCTTGATATTTTTTATCTAGGAGAAAAGCAATGGTGAGTTTTATCTACTAAATAAGACCAGAAAAATAATTATAATTAAAAAGTCAAACAGAAAAAAAATAGCTCCTGAAATGTTTTCTCTTTTACTTTGGTATGAAAGCTTTCTTCTGGTGAAAAGATTGCACAGCATGGAGAGTGCCTATTTTAAGTGCCTGCAGTGTTAGTAGTTGAGACTTTTGACATTTGAAATAAAAAAAAGAAAGAACAAAAAATTTCACTGGTTTGGAAATGTATATTACATTTACCTATGCATTATTCATTAGCAATTACTGGTCTGTCTTCGGGCTGCAGTGGTCTCAAGTGGGATGCTAATCCCATGCCTGCAATTATTTGTCAGGACAATAAAAGGTGACCAGACCAAAATAACAAATCAGATGTCCCAAGTTGTCCAGGCAGATGTGAAGGCTTTGGTAAAGCTGGTACATCATTTTCCAAGGAATGTCTGGTAAATTTGGTCTCACCTCCGCTCCAGCCATATCAGAATTTCCCAAGTAACCAGGCACCTGGTAATTACTCAAAACCAACACCTACTGTGATCTGGGAAAATCACCTGCTTCTGAAATATCCCAATCATGCACCCACTTTCCACAGCAGAATAACACCTTTCCCATCCCCTGCATAATTTCACCAAGGTATCTACTTTTGATGCTTGCTCAAACTGTCCTATAAGTGGTTGGACTCAGACAGACTGCCCTTAAAAACCTGTGTGAATAAGTTACAATTGACTACTTCAGTTCTCTCGTCTTTCATGTCTTAATCTTTTCTCCCACCCACAGTTTTCTTGCAGATGAAATCCAGCAATTCCTCTACAGGGAGTGACCTCAAACGACAGGATAAGCTCATGGCACAGAACTGCACCGTTAGTAGCTTCCTGGGTGGACATGTCACTGAGGCAAATAGTGGCTGCAGTTTCTGTTATAGCTTTTCTAACCTCCTTTGCAAACTGCTTTGCACTCAAAAAGCAGTGGATAAAATATAGCTGTCACTGCTACTATTTTCTGTTAGCTGCCTTAGGGTGGGTACAAATGTGGCCCTAAATTCAGACGCCATCACTTCATACCCTCAGTATATCTTCAATTGCTTGTCCCTACCTTAAGACACATTAGAGATCCCACCTGGAGATTTCTATTTCCACATAAAACAGCTTATATGAACGTAGGAATGAAGGTAGGAAGGAACAGTGGCACTAGGTACGCAGTACATCACTGGCACAGACACAGATCTGCATAACAAAGAGCTTCGTGCCTCTTATGAAAAGTGAATTACATGAAGCTCATACAATTTTAACCCTACCAGCTATAACATTTCTTTTAAAGCCTATATGTTGGTGAATAAATGGCTTTGGAGAAGTGGCAGTCTCGTGAGTCTCATCACTTATTTCTGGAGGTGTCAGGCTGTAAGACACTGCTATGCTACAACAGAGTAAAGAATGTGCACCTTTTCACAGATACGAAATGGAAAATACATTGCATTCAAATCTGACTTTCCTAGAACATTAGCAAACTTACTAGATAACAGGACACTTGAATGTCCATTTTAATAGGATAAAGGAATAACATTGGTAAATATCTGATAGAAAACATTTATTGCAAAAGAATTTTAAAAAGGAGAATTTATGAACTGCCAGACTGTTAGTCAATCTTTTCCAGCATCACTGCTCTGAAAGGAGCTTGTTTCAGAGCCTTCAGATTAAAGACTAACATTTATCTACAGCATGATATACCTAGATGCTCTACCATGATGCTATACCCAGTTGATACACAATGATAGACTTAGATATCTAGCTACAACCTGACATAATGAAGTAGAGCCAGCAGGTAGATATCTAGGTACAGCAAGTAGATAATTAACCCCATAGGATTATCTGCTCTCAAACATCTGTATAACCTCCTACTGTGGCATGTTCCATTACAGACTCCAACAGAAGTTCAATTTTGCATACGGAAAACAAGAAAGAAGGAAGGAAGATGCATCATTCTAATTAGCAGTCAGCCAGCACAGTGCCCAGACTCAAGATTTCTATCAGATTTCTATTTGCATGTAAGCAAGAATCATCAGATGCATGCAGAAATCACAACAGTGCTATGGCTGATGGAGGGGGAGTGATGTGCTCTGCTGCTGAAAAAGGTGAAGCACTTGCATGGCTTTGGTAGCTGCAGCTGTAGGGCGAGCCTCTGTTCTAGCTCTTCCACACTACACTTCTCCACATTAACTCCGTGATCTCAAGGCACTTACCAGCCACCAGCGCTTTGAGGCATTACCCCTCATTGCCTTGTGATCTTTATCTGTTTAGTGCCATGTCTCTTCCAGTGTCCTCTGATCACAGTTTTCCAATTAAAGCCACTTCACCCTCTGAAATACTCAAAGAACTGTGTTCTATTGCCTCTATCTTATTTATCCATACCCCTGAGCGTGCTTACCAGTGCTTCTACTTGGCAGCTCTGTGTACCTTTTTAAAATTAATATAAAGAAACAAATAGCTGAGGCAGGAGAACGTTCTGGCAAGACTGAATATGATGAACTTAGAACCGATAGGACATTGTAACAGACTTTAAATTTTGCTATAACATATTTTAAATATAGTACAAAAAACAATATAGAATTAAACCCAAGAAGAAAACAAGACTGACCTATTCTGTGTAACTACCTGACTTAAGTATCAAAGCTAGCAATTTTAAGGCTAAAAGAAATACTTTTACTTACAGAAATTGTTCTGTGAGCTACTTTGTTCATTGGTTAAAATAAAGGTAAACGAATAAAAACATACTTTGTTTCTTGCCTGAAATGCTCTAGTTCCAGCCTACAAATCTTGGATCTCATTATACCTTTCTGTGCTAGACTGGAGAGCTACCTACGATCAGACTGCTCCTCACACTAATTAAAGCTTTAGCCTTCTTCTGGATAAACTGAGTACACTGAACTTCTGGATCCTTTCACAGTCAGCTGTTGTGAACCAATATATTGTGAAGGGACGAGGGGAAGTTGTAAAAGATGAGTGAAAGCTGATTTCTGAAGATCATTAACAAGAGGTTTGCTAAGTAAACAGGGGCTGCTCCTTTTGTCATTATTCCTGTACTGGTGTAGCACACATAGTCCCAGTTCACTGATGTGGCCATGCCTGCATAGCTCTTTTCTGGCCCATTCTCACTAAAGCTGGCTCTAACCTATTTCCCAACTGAGGCTGATGGGCCCCTCCTCTCCCCATAAACTCCTGACATACCACTATAGCCAAGTCCTTGCTTGACAAACGTGTGATAGAATCCTACTGGACACATCAAGCAAATTCATCCAATGTACAGAAATATCTGCAGTATTGGGGAAAATGCCCAAGGCACCACAGTTGGTGTCACTCTCGTGTATAAAACACATCACAGGAAAGGAGCATCATCTTGGATGCTTATCAGCCACAGAACCATGCACCACACCACTTCTTCAAGCTTAGATATAAAGCACACCTGTATTGAAAATATACATCAGTGTGCCATATTAGACTTCCATTCATCTTCCACTGAAGTCAACAGAAAGAGTGTTTTAGGTTTGCTAGATTCCATACAAATGTTTGTGCTTATGCACTTTGACCTGAGTCACATTCATACGAATGCACATTCACACAAAAACTAAAATCTGGAATGAGAATCTCTATAAAGAACTGAAAGCCATATCAAATGTAAAGGAAAGCAGATGACTGTCTATACTGGGAAGCAGAACTCTGAAACCTCATAACAAAAATACTGCTAAGCCATTTAAAGATGGCTTTTCTTTTTAGCAGTGTTTCTATTCCAGGTAGAAATAAACCTTTTTTTCCTAACTGATGTTTCCATGTTATTTTAAAAGGACAACTAAATTTCCAGACACAAATAGAGAATAATTTATTCTGAAATATTTATTGTAATATACTTACAGTTTTAGAAATAGTCAGATTTTCTGATGTTTGTATACAGTGCTTCTCATTCACCAGGCTCTGCCCCTTGACTGCATTACTAAGTACTGTTGTAGAACTACCAACAAGTAACAGCAGCTGCTTACTTCACTATGCATACTTAACTATATAAATTATGGCTTTATGGTTCTGTGTAGAGGATTAATTGCAATATTAAAGTCCTACTCTGGGAACTCAAATATTCCTGTATTTTCCTTTGGTGTCCAAGCCCTATCTGGGAACTGATGCGATTTCATTATTGCAAAAAGCTTTAGACATTTGCAAAGCATCAAAACTGCCTTTAGGTGAGCCAGCACTTTCTTGTATTTAGCAGCATTTGTGACACTTCATACAGTATTTGGTCCCCACTAATATACCCACAGGACGTGGGTACACAAACACAGGCAGTGTTTGTGCCATACGGCCATACACAGATTTTGTACCTTCCTTAGAGGGAAACTTGGTTATGGCTCTGTAGGGGATCATAGTAGAAACTGCAGTGATCAATGTCAGAATCAGAACAAGCATATAAGGCTGTCACACCTCAGGTACAGAGAAAGGGCTTTTAGAGCAAAACAAAGTTAAACTTCTAATTACAAGTTACGTTTCTCCATATGTAACATCATATCTATCTCCTACAATAAAACCATTAATAGGGCAGCAGTGTCAGCTCTCTGAGAATCATTTCCAGAATCAATTGCCATTCTCTGCTCTTAAGATTTCACTTTTGACTAGAGTAAGTCTCTTTCAATTGCTCTAATTCAAAACAGGAATGAGGCAATATTAGCATGGTCTGGTCACAGCAATTTTATTTTCAGAAGACTGTTATTTCTAGAATAATATTTCTGGGCTTTTGGGAGAAAGCACAAAGCCTCAAAGTTCAAAAATGACAAATCAAAATATTGCTCTAGTTAAGTCCTCTATGACAGTCATAATTCTGTACATTTGCTCTGTGCATTTGGGATAATCCGATTAACATAGTGATGTACTTTGAAGCTTGCATTTTCTTCTCAGAAATTTCAATATCCTGGCAGGCTTCTTCAGTGTTTGCTTCCAGGACCATTTATTGTGTCTGAAGCTCCTGGAATGAAGTGCCCATCTATTGACGTCAATGAGAAAGTTGCCATTGTCTTCAACAAGCCCAGAATTTCATATTAATCTCCTCTGAAAAAGAAATATTGGTTCCACCTGGCAAAAATGCAGTGCACTCATCTGACTTTAGGAAGAAAAGTAGTATTGGTTGACATCAAAAGTCTGTGTGGCCTAATGTTCTGTCTCCACAAACCACTAGAACCAAAACCCAGTATAAGGATGCTTTACTCTGACTTCCTACCTTCTAAATATCTCCTCTTCAGAGGATTCCTGGGCTTTATGTGTTTTTCTGTGTATTTAGTCAAACTCAGTGAAGCTCTCTTCCATGAAAGCTTCCATGTCCAGTCTCTCTCTGAGCCCATAGTAAATTCCTTTGAATTCTGCAGACACAATACCCTGGACAAGGGCGTTCACAAATCTACAACCACCCATGCAATGAACTGCTTCCTCCTATCTGATTATAACACGTTTCCCGTTATTTTTGTTGAATACTCCTACTTGTATATAAAGAGACAGAGAAAAGTCCCCATCTATTTCTCTAAGCTTGCTGTGATTTTGTGGCTCTCACTCCAACTGTCTCTTTTCCAGTCCAAAGATTCCAAATTTACACAACCATTCCAGAAGCCATTTCACACCTTTGACCTTTGTTTGCCTTCCCTGAACCTGATCATGACAAACCTTGACCTTTCCTTCCAGGGGTAACATCAATTTGGAACCCATTAGGTGAAGTTCACACAACTTTTTCCTTCATTCATCAATTTATCTACACTGAATTCTATCAGACATTCTGTTGACTGGTCTTGCTGGTTCTTTCCACTGCTCCTCGCAGTCACCTATCAGTTCTGCTACCATGAATAACTTACTACTTCTGCAAACTTCGTTAACTGTATTGTTCATGTCATTTTCCAGGTGCCAGGAATAAGAAACCGCAGTAGCAATCTGATGGGAATGCATAAAAGGACCAAAGTTTAGTTTGGTTTGGGGTTTTAATGTACTCAAAGGCATCTGGCAAGATTTTTCCTAGTAATTCCATGCACTTGACTTTGTTCACCTACTGCCACCATATAGGCAAACATGCCATTGTGAAAATGTTGTATGGTATAAAGAGGAGTGTTGTATATAAGGTATAAAAAAGAAAACTTGAAAGGATAGGGCTGGTTGTGCATAAAGAAGATCAGTGAGAAAACTTAATGTTCTTCTAGGTTGTTAAGGATTGCAACAAAAATGAGAGAGCAAACTGTTATTCATGTCCACTGAGGATAGGACTGGGAGTAATGAAGTTAAATTGCTGCAAGGGAGAAAATGCTTTATCATTCAGAGTAATTCAAAACTGGAAAAGACTGCCTGGAAAACTGGACTTAACATCAGTGAAAGTTCTTTCAAAAAGCTTAGACAATTATCTGCTTGGAAACAGTACAGCTGTATTTTTCATCTCAACTTGGTGCTGTGGATGGGATGGGGTTAAACAAGCAGGCTTGTCTGAACTCGTCATCTTCCTGTGAGAAAACATAGCAGAAGTTTTCAAATTCCCTTGGTTAACAGAAGGATTTAGGCCCTAACTGCTTCAACTTTCACCAGATTATAAACAATATGTAGATATTCATAGTGGACTTCATGATCCTAGAGGTCTTTTCCGACCTAAATGATAGTCTTTGAGACACTGCACCTTTTCTCCTGCCTTGAGGGTTACCTAAACCTGATTCTACCTTCAGCTACAAAGGAATTAATATTTCTTCTTTAATAATGTTCCGATAGGCAATTCATTTTATCTGTGAGATGCAGACACAGAAACTTTGGTTGATGTGGTACTTGGGGTTAGGGAAGAAGAGAGCTTTCAATGATTTAGCTGCTGAGACAGAAGGGGTTTGTGGTGAGTCCTGTACCTCTGTCTTTGTTTTGTAGAGGTGTTTCTGTTAATTTTTTTATCCTATTTGAAATCTAGACCATAAAGTCCCTTATGAAGAGAAAGTAGCCTTCTTTTTTATTAATCAGTTGTTTCTGTGGTGTGGGGAAGCAGGCATCAAGGATGTATCTGCCTTTGTGGGTGTATTACATAAATAATGCTAAATGGAACACATGTAAATTGTGCTGAATGCTAACTAAACAAGGACTGAAAACTTCTGTACCTCCCAAGCACTTGTCAGTACAAAGGCATGAAAATACAATTACTTCTGTTTTGAATATCCCAGACAAATGCAAATGTTCAACCTGCATACCTGTATGTTTACGTGAAAAAGACAAGTAAAAAATTACCGGTAAATTTTAGACATTGCCATAAACAAAATGAAGCAGAGTATCTCTGCATGAAGAATACGATACCACAAGATGCAGTGAGTTCCTCTCAGAGATTAGGATTCAGTGCAAGGAAACCAATAATTGAATGTTTAGAACATCAGCATTTCAGCACCTGCAGTTCCGGGCAGGGGGAGAGAAATCTTCTAGATGAAGGGTTTAAATGAGGTAAGAAAAAAAAAAGAAAAAAAGAAAAAAAAAGAACTGCAATCAGAAGCAGAGCCAAATATCCAGACAGTGCAAACTGAAACAATGCCACCAAAGTCAATCAAGCTCTGACAACCTGCAAAAGCCAAACTGCTGCTCTAGAATATGCTCTGAACAGAAATATTTTGTATTGTGTTTTCTCCCTTTATCAAAGTAGAAATTGCTCACAGAGTCAGAAAATTTATTAGTTCTGAAACATCAGCTTTGGGAGGATTTTGGACAAGTGCATGCTCTACAACTCTGAGAACCCAGCAGGATGTTTCTGAATCAGGACTTCTTTTTGGTAAATTAAAGCTTCTGACAGGTATTAACGAGAGTCTGCCACATTCCGCTGCCTCAGGTAGCAAGAGGGATGGTCCTAGAGCCACGGCACAATTGAAGTATGTGAAATGAAACTTAACTTCCAGTTTATCTCTCAGTTACTGAAGCAGTGTAAGAAAGGTCTAAGCTCCTGAAAATGAACATGCCATGGATATAGATATGCAAATGAATGTCTGCCTTTTGGGAAGGACAGGTTAATCCTTCCATTGACTTCAAGCATTAAACTGAAAGGCTATCTTTGATTTTTTTTTCTCTTCACTAAAGCCAGAAGCTGTGAATCTGACAGCAGGCAGGGTCCCTGACGAGATTTCAGTCTCTCCAATAAATGTAATTGTGTCGACATAATATGTTCGGATCTCTGCAAGGCATTTCACATAATGCCGCATAACGGTCTGATTTTTAAAATTTGGTATTACCTAAAAATTAATGTTATCTTTATCAAACTGATAGAAAATATTCAAATTATAGTTAATGGAATCACCAGCACATACGGACGTTTGCAGGAGAGAGCCAAAAAAAAAAAGAATCCCGGATGATGTTATTACCCATTGTTACACATTGTTACAAATGGAAAATCTGTTATAAGTTTGAAAGTGGCAGAGTTTATTAGATATTAAGCCAAAGTAATTAACATTATAAAGAATCATTTCATTACAGATGCAGAAATGGTTTTGCTTTTCATAATAATAAAAAGGTGTTCCTATTCTGAAAGACCAAAAAGAACCTTTTGTGAAATCAACTCCTAACTTTCTGCATAAGGTAGACCAACAAACATCCCTGAATTTAATCATTAATGAAGCAGGCCACACCCTTTAGAAAATCTGCATTCTTGGCTTACAATTGCCAGTGATGGAGACTCCATAAAACACTTCATAAATTGTTCTATTGACTAGTTGTCCTCATTTTCTTTAGTAAAAACACATACTTACTTAAAATACAGCAATGATTCTCATATCTAGCCTAAACAGAACTATATTTAAACCTCCAGCCTTCTAGTCTGGCACCATTATCTGCTTGCTTAACAGAAGAGTCGTGGCTACAGTCAATGGTTTTGGAGCAAAAGTGACAAAGTTCAAGGTAAGTGATAGAAAAAGCGCAGCACAGTAGCCCCTGTGACATTCAGGAGTTCCTTGTACCCTTGTTGCCTTCTGCAAGACAAAATAAAATGGGAATGGATGAATCCTATGCTGTGGAGCTACAGCACATTGTTTCTTGAGAGGTCTGAGTCACGTTAGAGAAAAAATCCTTCACTTTGCCCTCCCTTAGTGCCAGAACCCAGCATACATTGCCAGGAGTGCAGAGGTCTCATGCGATGAGAATTGCTTTAGGCACCTGCATAGACTTGCTCTTTTCTTTGCCTGCTATATAGGCAGAAGAACTAAAGGATTGAGTATATGAGAGTCAAAATACATCCTGCTCTTAATTGAGGAACATGTGCCAGAACAATGTAAAATTTTTAACTGGTCTAAATTATATGAATACTTCCACTAAAAGCATCACGTAATCCACTAAAATCCAAAATCTATTCACTCATCTCAGAGAAGAAGTGTACTGTTGTACACAGTTCTTTTTAGCTAATGAAATAACAACTATCTGACAATTAAATACATTAACAGTATAGCAATGCTTACTGGGAACTTATTGACTGAATCTCAAGATGGCAAAAAAAGCATACCAAAGCGAGTGGCTCAAAAGCCTCGGAGAAAGAATATACAGAATTATGTTAATGGCTATTGACAAGGGTTAAGAATTCCATATTGCACAGAGATTTTCTAATTTGTTAAGTCTGTCTGGCAGAACTGATAAAAATTACGGTCCTAGACAGCCTTATCTCATGAAACATTTATCTGTGTTGCCTTGAACCTTATACAATTGAATTTTCCATTCTACCTAATGACAAAGAGGAAATTTATTTAAAATTCCAAATACAATTTCAATCTTTGTGATACCAAGTTAGAAGAAATAGATGTAAATGTCTGTAAATGATCATATTTACATAGTTATTAGTGGACATACATAAGCACTCTGCATTTTTTTCAACTGGTTAAAAGCAACTATAAAACAATGCACATATTGTAAGCATTAAAGCGTATTCCTGCAAATTACATTTAGTACTTCCACAATAAAAAATCCTTTCACTTGATGCAGAACAGCTAGTGTGATCTAATGTTCTATCATTGTGACTTATCTCTTTTTGAAATCTCTAAACATTCCCATAGGTCAGATTCTTTGGTGTAAATCATATTTGTTTTTTATATTGATCTTCAGTCTTTTATGTTGATCCTGCCTACAAGACAGTACAATCTAAAGCTTCATGAAGAGTTCATTTATTGGCTGGTTAAATAGTAATAAAATAAATTGTAATGATTTTTGCCTTTCTGAAATTGTGATGTACTTGGACTTGTACAGGTTGGTTTCCAAAGCTCTTATGAATTTAATAGGCCCCATTACTGTCAGCTGTAAACTTCCGCCTGAGCTGATTTTTGGCATGTCGTGCTGAGATGGTAATAACTTGGCTGGGACAAAATACAATAAATGATAAAATGATGACTTACCAGGAGGGCAATTGCTCTTAACGGACCCGCCTAATATTTCTGCAAAGTTAATACCCCTTAATGCATACAAAGTGTCAGTAACCTATTTTTGCCACACATTTTCACTCTGAAACCCAGTATGGAAGTGGGTTCAACCTTGCTGCTTAAACTTCTCTTGTAAGAGTAGGGAATATTAACACATAAACCTGAATCTTTCCTCAGCGGTCTGATTTTAGACATGGACAAGCAGAGTTGATACCACAGAAGACAGCACAATGTGTCTCAAAATGTTTGCAATTGCTTATTTGATCAGTAGCGCACACAGCTGTCTGACACTATCCTGAAACCTTTAAGATTTTTTATATGTGTTGTTTCATACATCTGCCAAATAGCCTTTTTAAAGAACATCTGACATAGACCTGACAAGAAGCAAAATGATTGCAGGTTTGTTCCAGTCAAGAGGTTAAAAATTTTTGAAGCATCAGAGGAAAAGCAATACATTCACATATCTCATTTTCAACACAGTTGAATCCTCTTTTAAAAGTCAATATAGCGTTCTAAAAGCTGTCTTTATGGCATTTCTTCCTTCTTGATGGAAGCCTACCTGTACAGCTTCATGGTATCAGTATGTCTTCTGGTCCTCCCCAACAAATTCAGGCAGGTCACTTACCTAGAACAAAAGGGGGCTTTTGGTTGGATTTGCTGTGTCTGATTAAGAAACTACCCTTTGCCTCTCAAAACTGCCGCTGCTGCCGCCCTCCAAATCTTTTAAAGGTGTTCTCAAAACTCCATAGCACACAGAGATCACTTTTGTCTGCTGACCAGCCTGATGTAATGCAGCTTACTAACAAATAGCCTGCTCTGATGTAACTGGAAGTGAACATTCAATCTGTAAGAAAAAAAATTCTCAAAAATCAGAATTGTTTGAAAGGTTTAAGTCAAATTCCTTATTCTCACATTTCCTATAACAATCTAAGTATTCATATTGGTGTGTTTTCTCTGGCTGCACTCACTTTGAAGTAAGGGCATTGAAATATATCGCTTTTGTATAAAAGACAATTGCTGTGAAGAAGCATTCGCATACACAGGTGGGAGAAAAAATAGGACAGCACCTAAGTTTGTTGTGTACAGTATACAACAAGTAGTTGTGAAAGCCTGTGATCAGCTTGGAGCTATTAAAGCAATCTTAAAAACAAATCATATTATATTGGGGTTCATCAGCTGGGATTCATTTATGGTTATCTTGATGATACTAATCCTTTTGGAGATGTTTATTGAAAGAAGAGACCACATAAACATGTATCAATTGTGACTTCAAAATTGATCAGGTGACCACGGTGAAGGACTGTGAAGCAAGCACTTCATGATGGACAGCACAGAATTAGGATTTGGAGTACTTCAGCGTCTTCCCAGCTTGGAGAGAATGAGACAAGACACTGGGCACATGAGCTTTCCCTTGGAATACATTTCAGACAACAGGTTATAATCCTCCATGTTCTGAACATTCAACTGTTAATATTTCCAAAAAGCTTTGGGATCATTTAACAACAGTAGAAACATAAATATAGCTCAGGAGCTAACCTTTTATATTTTCTTTGTGAGGATCTGGAAGCGTTACATAAGTACCGGTGAGTTATTACTCATCAACCCTTACAATAAGCATTAAGTATTATGCCAGTTTTGAAGATGAGGAAAAGACAAAGGTTAGGCTTGGTTTATATTTCACAAATACTGGTGTATAATGAGTTTAATTGGAATACAATGCCCTTTATATAACCAGGACAGCTATCAATGTCGCTATGGAAGAATACATTCAGACGAGATCAAGGGCACATGGAAACAATGAAACGTTTAGGCCTGGATTTCTCTCCCCTAATTTAAAAAAGGAGGTTCCTCAAATTAGCCGGGTGACATTAGTTACAATTCATTCTGTAGCACATGCACGCAGAAATTTGATTTTTCTTTATGTCTGAGACTGAAAAATCTGGACTCATCTATATTTTAATTGCTACATGATACCAACCTGCTACCGTTACTCTTCTTTTTATTTTTAGTCCTACCTGAGACTGCTTACACTTTCTCTCCTGTTCTCTAGCCTTCTCTGGCTTGGATTCTTTATTACAGAAAGGAGCTTGGCTTTTAGAAAAGAGGAGACATCTTCAGCTGTACCCAATTTTGGTTAAAACCTGTAATCCAGAGCTGAAACAGTTCCAGCTGGCCAAGTAGTTAAAACTCAATTATGTTTTCCAGCTCACTCTCTCACCACAAAAACCTAAAACCATATGATATTGGTGTAGGGCAAGACTGATGTCAGTTTAATACAATTATTGGTATACTCCATTACCATTTTGTCCAGAGAAGAATCATGCAGGTCTCTTATGGACAGAGTGTGTATATTTTGTGACTTGTTTGACTAAATAAACTGCATCTCCTATGTCAATTCATTAAAACTACAGTTTCAGATTTTTCCAGCCAGGGTTGACTGAGAAAACTAAAAAGCAGACTTTTGCTACCAGGCCTGTAGAGCTGTGGGGCAATATCATATCTGAAAACTGGAGAAGAAACAAATTCAAGCTACTGAATCCCTTGTGATTTCAAAAATATTGCCCATCATCTCAGCTGGAGACCTTTCTTAGAAGTATTATTGCCAAAGTGAGTATAAATTGATGCGAATCATTCTATGAAACTACTTGCAAGACATGAACCATCAGATGTGGCTGTAAAATCTGAGGTTGCAATTTAGGTTGAAGCACTCTTTGATTGTAATTAAACTCTAATTCCAAGAGAGGAAAGATGAATTGTGATGTTCTCCACATGGTATTTAATTCTCAGATGCGGTTCCTTCACCTTTTTCCTCTGAAGGCAAGACTCTGGAGCACAAATTACCAAAGAAGAGCTATAATTTTGGATCTGACATAAAAAAAATATGGGTGACTCATAGACACTACGCATCTGTTACCATAACCCTAAACACGTTATTATCTGGTAGATTGAACTTAAGAGTTTCTAGAAGAGAAAGCTGAAGTTTCTCCTTTGAATAACATTTTAGCTCTGGTAAATAATCACAGGCACACTTTTTCAACTTATGACTATAGTCAAGATAAAGCACAAAGCACTTGGTAAGTGGCAGGTATCTTTTAAAGAATAAAGATGACCTGGGGTTAAGAGCTAAGACCCAAGAATTTCACAATAAGATATAAAATAGACTTAATCTTTCAGTAAGGCATTGAATATGATTCTGTCTTAAAACTGAGACATTGAGGCAAAAATTCTAAGGAAGGAACTGGAGAAAGCCTAAGTGTTGACAGGGATAGCAGAATTCTACTTTTTTAAAGAATCGGCCTTGGAAATTACGTTAACTAATGTTTTCAAAAATACATCAACCAAAATAAAAGTATGCCAGGTATACACATAAAAGTATGACGTTTCCTGGTGACGCAAAATTTAGACATGATACATGAGTACATCATACGGAAGGAATAGCATGAGCTTGAAGAAATAAGCAGAATACAAGTTTCAGACAAAACACAAATTTAATTCCCCTAAGAATTAAAGACTAAGATTTTATGAATGACAAACATTTCCAAAATTTCCTGAGCTGCAGACAATACAAAAGGAAATTGACAGTTTGGAACTAGTTAGGATACGTACTTGGTATGTACTTGTAAAAGTAAAACCTGGTTTTAATACTGTCATATTTGTTATTGATATAATTTAATAATATGCTGTGAACCAGTAACAGAGATTCACACATATGCATCGATTAGTTTTTTGCTCTAGTTTAGTAACAGGGAACGTACCTTCAACATTCCTAATCACACTTTATGTCTATTTTTCAACTGATTCTCCCTGGAAATGAGACCTATATGACAATATTGTCTGAGTGTCTTCCCTAAAAAACTGTGGCACTATTGGTCATTTTTCTGTTCAAGGTGAAAGAAGAGCTGGCATTTCAGAAATGATTATGCTCTTACTGTCTTCACAAAAGACAAGTGGCCAGAAGGATAACAGTTTCTTGACCTATGAACCATGATCTCACACAGGAAATCCACAAGGAAGAAAGATTTCATAAATTCTTCAGCTGTAGGAAAAGCTTCACGTAGCACTTGCTACCAAAGGACCCAAGACTCCAGTCCCAGAGAAATATCATTCACGTTGCAAAGGATATGGTAGGTATGTTAAAACACAAGAAGATCCTCTGTGGATTCAGTCTATCAGTCATGCGAGTTTGCCACTAACAGGTGAGTGTCCGCGCTCATTCCTGGTTAGATGGATAGCTTGTGAAGCTTTTGGATGTGAGATACATTTAGGACATTATGATTTGATCCTTACTTGGAAGAGAGTATTTCAATGTTTTAGTAACAGCAGACTGAACACGGCATATCATATATCAACATGTTCATTGCTCTGTCTATTTGTATTTTGTTTATTTACCTGCTTTGCATGCTTCTTTCTCCTAACCATTGAAAATGGTTGCTCTTCTCTTCTTCCCACAGTCTTTCCATGGCACTGGAAACAAAATATGGGAGTGAAGGGAGGATGCTGTCTAACTTTCCTGTTATCTAATCTAATATTTACAGTATTGACTTACATTGTTTGCATAAAAACTTCACAGGTACTGTAAATTATACAATGCTGTGGGATTTATTTTTAATTATGCTTAATTTTTTAATTGTGCAAAGCTAAGAAAGAGGTTTTTGTAATGTTTTGATAACTGGATAGGGAGAACCAGTTAAACACAGTTTAAGGTACATCTTAATTTGGAAGTGAAAACAGTGAATGGGAAGGTTCAGTACTGGCATATACAGCCCAGGAAATATGAAAAATAACCATCCAAGTTAATACCTGAATACTTTCTAAGCATCTAAACAGCCTTCAAAGTTACAGTACAAGTGACTGCCCAAATCAGAGACTGGGATTACCAGGTAGTCTTTTAGTAATGGGAGCCTTCCTAACTCATTCTCTAACGCCACAGAGGAACTAGGAATATCTCATTAGTATATTTTGTGAGGCGCTTACCCAGAGATGGGATACAACCAGCAAATTACACAGTAGAGAGTTCTTGTAGCTTACCAGCTAAGACAAATTTTTACAAGTTTTTAGAATTCTCTGTGGAAGACACAAGAAGAGTTCATGAGGATTTGTGTTGTTTAATATATTCTAAAATTGTGTTTATAACCTGTAATTTAACATTTTGCTTTCCTGGAACAAGCATCATCTTTTCTTCCTCATGCCTGCTGGGTCTTGAAAGAATGTCCATGTAAATCTAATAAAGTTTCGACACATTCCCCTTTGGGGCAAGAAAACTAAGTAATTGGTGATGATGGTGGCCTGGAAAAGCACATTTAGTCACTAAAGAATCTGTGAGTGTTTCCTGCCCTGCTGCAAAGACCAGGGTAGAGATCAGGGCTTCCAGGGGTCTGAGGAGGAATCTATTTAGAAAGGTGGATTCAGACTGTATAAATCAGCATAATACAGGGACATGAACTAAGAGAAAATGCAGGTTAATAATAGTGACACGGTCAAAAATAAGACTAACACACTGTGGAATACTTAAGAAAGGTGTTTAAGGTCCCATCACCAGCACTACTACAGGTAGGTGAGACAAAATACTGTGATTATATTTCAATGCTATGAAGGGAAGGTGGTAGAATGGTTATGGTACAAGGCTGAAGTCAGGAACCTGTGGAGCAATTTATAAATTTGTGACAGATTCCTTATGCTTGCTTTGGGACTGTGTCTATAAAGACTGAGATGCCTTCTTGCAAAATTCTGCCCCTCAAAACTCTTGCTCATCTTCCATCTAATCCTGAGTGTACTTAAAATGTCTGGGACTGCCTATGTATTGATGGACACAGGAAGGTAAGTACCTACCCCAGCCCTCAGCCCCATTCAACTCACAATGTAGCACAGCCCCCTTCCTGTCTCACAGTATGGCTGATACTCTCAAACAAAACCAAACAAATAACAAAACTGAGCCAGAGAAGGATGCAATCTCTGTTAACTCACTGGTCTAACTGTCAGAGTATTCACCTAAGCTATATGTAATTTGTCTTACTTCCCCACTCCTGTATGAAGAGACTTCTAACACACAGCTTACTTTGAATTTCTTTAGAAAATAAGGGCTTCTTCAGACCTTTCTACTAAAGCTATCCTTTTCAAAGAATAATTTAGAATTGTGTTGGAAAAAGGAGATCCCTCCCCAGCACATCTTCCCAGTATTTTCTATTAGGTACTCAGCAACTGGCATCTAGCACTGACCTCTCTCAGGGAAGCACCATAGCTACTAGGCTATAAAATCATTCTCACACATATTTGGCACAGTCTAGTAAGCACTTCATTATTTTAAATACAGTGGAAGTGCGACAGGAGGAATTGAGAGCTATGCCCTGTACTCGGGTCAGGACAGCTCTTGCAAAGCGAGGGCTTCTGCTTTCCTCACAAACTGCCCTTTCTCGTGTACTACAGCTTAAAGTAAACTTGGCAGCATAGAGCAGCTAGCTGCAGTAAAGCCACACAATTCCCTGTGCAGATGGCCAATGACTCCAGCTGACTTTGCTGGAACAGGACTGGGACGCAGGAAAACGTTCCTGTACTTGCTGCCCCTGCTAGCAATAGAAATACCTGATAGGTATTGTCAGACTCCACTGTGCAGCTGCATTCATTACAAGAATCATACTTTCCACTAAAAATTTTTGGCTGGCAAAAGAAGTAAACTCTTTAATCCTTACTTGATACCTGAAATAACATGGCTGTTATTTTTTTGTTCCTGTTGCCTCCTTGTTCAGCACAAATGCAATGAATAGGCATCAGGCTGCCAAAAAACCTTCATCGCCTTCAGTAATTGGGTACTATCTCTTAGGCACCTCAGTACCAGTCACCTTGGGATTAACATTTAGCCCACAACAAAGTAGCTGAACTTTAATTCCCTTGCTCATGTGAATAAAGCCCCTGAGCCCACAATTAAATCAACCTGCTTTTCAAACACTCAGGAGCTGTGAAGCACGTTTTGTAACACCAGCTAAGCAAACTACAAGAAGGTTTAATTTTCAGTTAGAGCCTCTGCAGTGTGGTGTTTCTTTCTCATGGGGGAGACTGAATTGTTAGCTATTCCATCATTACTTGCCAGTGTCAATATTTTCTTCAGTTTAGAAACAACCGCAGCTCTAACAAATTTGGCAAATCTGATGAACATCCCATGTGTGTCTCCTAGACTGGAGCTAATTAGACATTTCCTTTTTCTCTAATAAAATACATCTATTAAGAAAAGGTAATTCTGATGTTTCAAACCTACTGAGTGATTTTTCTGTACTTTGGGTAGATTCATGATCAGGCATATTCTTGCAAAATAATACTACTTCATTAGATGTGTCTTTGTAATTCATAAGACTCTGTACAAGCTGTAATTTCTGATAAACTAGAAGAAAAACTGCTGCTTGAAATAGATGGAGTTATTTCTTTGTGGCTGTAAACATCTCCCACAGTGAATGCTGACTGCTTAAGATGATCCAAAAGTCCATTCATCATGAAAACCACAGCTGTGCTTCTTTAAGTAAGTCATTCTTTTAACTAGAGAATTAGGTGATGACACCTGCTCTTAGGTGGATTTGTAAAATGAGGTGTTCACAAACTGCTATATTTGAAATACAAAATTAGAGGACTTTTCCAGATGTTAAACTACATTCTTGGGGTTTTTTTCCAGATCTTAAGCTATACTCTTGGGTCCTGGTCTTTGCACTAATATCTCAAAGCAATAACTCCATTGTCAATAAAGCCAAATGTGATCATTGGAGATGATGTAGATCCCTTCTAAACTGTTTGTGCTGGGAGCACTTTATGTTTTTTCCCACATACACAACCCTCATACTTCTAAACCTTCTGCGTGTCTCCAGAGAGCAAACCTTCATGTTCTCAGAGATCCTGTGGCATGTTTAATTGGTGAAATATATATTTATATTATCTGCTGGTGAAGACCTAACTTTGCCCCTTTTTGCTTATATTCAGTAAGCTAGAATGAGTAACCTCAACTCAGTCTGCAGGTACACCATATGCAGCACAGCCAGAAAGCAGAGAGTAAGGATAGGAATTTCTTGTCTCTGTCACAGCACAGCTATAAGTAACTCATTTTTACTGACATCTTGTACAAGGAACTACACCAATGTCTTTGGGTCTTCATTTTTACTCAGTGTTTCGAAACTATCCTTCGCAAAATCCTGTCAGCTGAATAGTTATTTCACTTCATGGAAAAAATACTCTGTGTACTTGACTACGCTGTAAATTGGAACTACAGACAAATCTTTCTAGGGGACAAATACAGTGCAACAAGAGAGTTCAGCCAATTATTTGGCTTTATTCATTCAGCACCTTTCAAAGTTTTTTCTGTTTACAGGGATTAGACAAAGTATCTTTCTGTGTACCTGCTTCTCTGTGGTCCCAAACTAATAGGGCCAATACCTCACAAATTGCCTAATTGGCTGAACATTCCTAGCCTTCTGATTTTAATCAGGGACACATGGTGCGTATCAATAGCCTGCTTCATTACGCTTGAAGAAGTTCCAGGCTACTGTCCGTTTTCAATTAAATTTTATTTAAAAAGAACAGCAACTTGACCTTTTGGAATATTGCATAATAGGTTTAAAAACTTAGGCATCTTTTTTTTTTTTCTTCCTGGAATAACTAACTAACAAATAGAAATAAGCATCCCTTATTGCAGTGTATCACCAAGCAGCAGCCTTTGACACAGTGCTGGATTCGTTAGCTACATCTTGTGATGATAATAACACCTGAAAACAAAGAACCAATTGCAAAAGAGTACAGAGTTTTGTGTCTCTACAGCCTTGGAGCTTCCTGTTAGCATTTTTTTTACCGCAAGGATCTAGAAGCTACAAAAAAGGGTGGGCCTGACCAAATTGTGTAACATCAGAGGGCTCCAATCTGAAAAAGGCTCAACCTTTGAATTGACAACTGTGGGCAAAAGGAAAACGATGAAAGGCCTTGATAAAGGTAAAGAGCAGATCAGTGACAGAGCTAGCAACAGAACACGCATCTCCTAATTTCTACGATGCCAATTCAAATGGTCAATTCTATTTATTTCTCCTTAATTCCAGTTCCGATTGAAGTATCTATTATTCTGAGACTCTCACGACATCCTTGAAAGGTCATGAAATAGCAAAGAAGATTTTGCCATCAACACAATCCAGTGTAATCCTCCACTTCAGATTACAGGGGTTCTTTTTGTCTACCTGTGGTGACAGCAGTTATCAACCAGTACAGTTCTGTGCATGAGCCAAAAGGAGAACTGAATTAGGAGCAATACATTATATAGCCAAAGACATCACTGCTCAGGAACTTTTAGCTACTACATGAGATTTATTAAGCATGCTGTTAAAGTCTGAATAGAAGACATGAGAAGTTTCTACTGCAAGATATCAGCAGTTTTGGGAAGGCTGAGAAAAAGCAAAGTCATGCCCCTCCAGTATGTGCTGGCCATGTTGTCAAAAACCTCTCTGGTCTTTTAAGTTGAGGTGTTATATTGAACAGCTGACTGACTAAAGTACACTATTCTTTGTAACAATAAAAATCTATAAATCATGTGCCCCAATGTTTAGGAATAATTTTTCTCCAGATTGAATGTCACTGTGGCTTGTGTAAGTGAAAGTGACAAAGCACTATCATGTTTGTAAAGAACAGTCCCAGTTTTCATAACCAAATGAGATAAAAGCATAAAGCAGAAACAAACATGGCAACAAAACTCTGAAAAAATGATAAAATTATTCAGTAAGAACAATAGCCTTAACAAGGGGTACACAGCATGTCTCCAGACTGAGGTCAGAGGTGATTTTAGTTTATGTAATTAATTATTATAGACTTCAAATGTCCTTGTACTATATCAATACAACTTTACTTGCGCCTACAAGAGTAAACTATCACCTATTACTCTCCAGTTAGGAATACAGCTGGCAGATGCAGGAAAACTACCTTTAATTCAGGTTTAAATGATTTTTAGTTTATTGAGAGGTTATTCATAGACAGTCAATCCATTCTTTTTGGAAGTACATTTCCTTCAAGCAGTCCCTCACATGTAGCCAAAGGGCTACCAAAGAAAGAAGGATCAAATTAAACCTCTCAGAAAAGAAGTGTACAGTTTGGACCCTACGAGATACTTACAACTTAGGTTGGGTGCTTGGAAGAACCATTCTGGTTTTGTTGCTGACAAAGGGACACTTGGACTCTTCTGGCTAAAGCTAGCCTTTGTGAATGCTAATTCTGTCCCATCTACCTTCAAAACATAGAACTTCAAAACCCTGGTGTAGATAGTTAGGTGTGGTTTTTCAAGGTGTGATAGTATGTAGTTTTTTCCAAGCTGAGACCAAAAATATTTCTGGATACTTCATCTAGACTGCTAAAGGCATCAGGATCCAGGAGCAACACAACAAGTTACTCTTTGTTGTTCTTCTCAGGTATTCTCTCATGAGCAACTAACCAGACTTTTCCAGATCCCATAGCAGCCAGCTGATGCTAATTATATCCAGGCTAGACAGAAGATGTAATTTTTTAAGTGAAGGTAATTAGGCATTTCAAAGACTTACCAGATAATATAGTGAGTTTGTTGTCACTGAAAGTCTTGAAACAAAATGTAGTATCCTTCTAAAAGCCGTATTTTCCATTTCAAGAAGAATTTATGCTGGGATTTTGGAGTTCAGTTCTCTGGTTTGGCTGGTACAAGAGGTCAGATGAGCCAATTCTAATGGTGTCTTCTAAGCTCTAAATCAGTGAATAAAGAAACAGTAAATATTTCCATGATTATCCAGAAAAACAAGTTATTATATTAAAGAGAAAGAATTAAAAGAATGAAAAAAATTGGGTTTACCTACTAACATTGAGAAGTGGGACAGAAACAAGCATTTGAAGTCATAATAATTGTGAATTATTTAAAAAGCAGAAGAAAATTATCAACATCAATAAAGCAGAAAAATTTTACCAATCCTTAGCCATCTTCCTCATCCTCATGCAGGGCGTTATTTACTGTGTTTTTTATCGTTTTGGCTGATTTGTCCTAAAGGTAAAAACGTATGTTTGACTTCTGTGTGAGGCTACTGAACACTTTAATAGATTTCATTATAAGGGCCGTTTCTCTGACATTCAGTTGACATCTGACTGCTCCTGACTTCTGCTGAGCAACTTCTTGTGACAGAAAATACATGCAGGTCTATCTAGGAATACACTACATGTGTAGAGAGCGGAATAAAACTCAGGAAGAGGTAACATTGGAATTATTTTCACACTTTCATGCCAGGGTGGTCGTAAAGAAGAACATGCCCTCAGCCACTGAGGAAAACACATAAACTTTCTTCAGGAAGAAAAGAAAAATAAGATCCACCCTTCTTAGCTAAATACTTCTACCAGTATTTATTCAGACTCACCATTTTCAGTTAAAACTCTCCTTAATTCAGTCTGAAACAGCTGCAGGACAAAAGGGACAAAGAACCCTCCCCAGCACCATGAGGAGCTGCCATACTCACTGTTGTATTGCTTGTGCCACCTCTTTGTTCTGGCCTCCAGTTCAGGGTGTGGAAGGAAGGAGGGCATAAACCAGTATTAATCTAAACCAAGGATAGAGAAGCAGTAGTTCCTTAAATCTCATCACAGCACTCGGGTTTTGTGCTGCAATTGCTCTTCTGAAAAGGAGGATGATGTTCATTGCAGTGTTGAGAGGACTAGCTGGTCAATACCTGAAAACATAGCTAAAGGTGTAAATCTACTTTCTCATCAATATGACTTTGATGACTGTTAAACATGATCAATCCCATTCTCTCCTCAGGTACCTGTTTGCAAACCAGATTTTCAGTGAATAAGGCAAGTCACATTTACTATAGAACAGTATTGCCCCCCTGTGGCCAAAGACTATTCTGAAGAATTAATTTTACGAGGGTTCTCTTTTAGTTTCTCGTGCACAACCCCAGATACACTAGGCAATCTTTCTGAAAGGAACTCAGACCTGGGAGACTCATCTGAAAAACCCTCCAAAACCTAGATCCAAAGCTGGGTTTGGCATGGTATGTTTAGTAGCTGAACAGAAAGTAAGCAGTAGATATGATGCCAGTCTCTCTGGCTCCTTACATTTCCCCTGATGATGTTATTCACAGCAGAAATTATTATTATCTGCATTCATCTTCAGTGGTCATGTTTAACGTTTCTTTCTGTGCACTATCAATTAATCAGTCCCTGTCTACCTTAGATTTACTACTTTTTTATTAATCCAAAATCAGAACCATGTCCTGCCCACTTTCACAGTAAGACACAACCCTCTACCTCTTCACAGTAAGCAGGCATGAGCCTTCCAGACCTCGCCCAAAACCCATGTAATTTAACATATTTTCTCTCTTAAATGTCTTTCAGATCAGGTCCTTAGTGACTTGCTCAGACATAATATAAGAGTTTGCAGACACATACAGCAATAATAGAGGCTGCAGTGCAAGTCAGAGACGACATGAATCTCCCCATGGCAAAACCAAGGTCCCCTAGGCTACAGAACAGATGTGCAAAGCATAAGAGATCATCCCACCCTTTAATACATATTCTCCGAAATCCCCATAGCCAAACAGTATACCTTAATCAAATAATTACAACTTTTTCACGGGTAAAAAACTTGAAGATAATAAAAACTTCTTAAATATTGAATCAGACACACACCTGAGAAAACTGTTGAAATAAAGGCTGTATATATATAAATGACAGGATGAATGTAGCTTAAAGTAGTTGAAATTCTTCACCATTATGTCAAAGTGCTGTTGAAAATCAAGTTAGAGCTTCTGTGGAGATTAATTGCACTTGACATAGTCCATGGAATGTGCTTGACCTCATCTATTTCACCTGCCAATAGCCAGTTATATGACTCAGCTTTTCTGTCCTGCTGTCAAGACTGCAAAAATAAGAATAAGCATCTCTATCTTTCTTTAATGATTGCCAGCTATACAGTGTAAGAATGACTTACCTTTCCCTTCTCACAGATCGTCTTTTTCTGACAGACACTGCCATTGCTGCAGCAAATTTAAACAGAGCATTGAAAGTCATCATGGTGATGGAATTTTAAAATTTAACCACAACTAGGCGTGTCCAACCCTCATGGGTCTTCTGAGGTATGGAACAGAAATAATCCCATGTGCTTAATATCCCTGATACAGCAAAAGAAGAAGAGTCAAATCTTATCACTAACTCTAATTTAAAAATTATGTGGCAAAGACCCAGTTTCTAGAACTGATTTATGTCATCTTTATGGTGAAGTTCATAGGGCAGAAGTCCCTTATGAACTTTAACAGGTCAGAAACAACTCCAAGACAACACGTGTGGCTTTAATCAAGTCTGACTTCAATTTATACATACATTTCAGTACTTCCTACACTGGGATTTTTGTGTTCTCCATTCAAGTTGGAGAACCCACTCGCAAATAATCCTACAACTAGAGAAAGTTAAGGAATACCTCTGTGCTCAAAATACTCAAAAGTATTTTCACAGAAACACAGAATGGTAGGGGTTGGAAGGGACGTCTAGTCCAGCCCCTCTGCCAAAGCAGGTTCACTTAGATCAGGCCACACAGGAACTCTCTGGCCAGCCTGTTCAGGGCTCCATCACCCTCACAGTAAAGAAGCTTCTCCTCATGTTGATGCAGAACTTCCTGTGTTCCTGTTTGTGCTCGTTGCATCTCATCCTATCACTAGGCACCACTGAAAAGAGACTGGCCCCATCCTCTTGATACCCATCCTTCAGACCTTTATAAACATTGATTAGATCCCCTCCCAGCCTTCTCTTCTTCAGGCTAAACAGCCCCAGGGCTCTCAGCCTTTCCTCGCAAGAGAGATGTTTTAGTCCCTTAATCATCCTCGTAGCCCTCTGGTGGACTTTTCTCCAGTAACTCCCTGTCTCTCTTGAACTGGGGAGCCCAGAACTGGACACAGTATTCCAGATGTGGCCTTACCAAGGCAGAGTAGATGGGGAGAAGAACCTCCCTCAACCTGCTGGTCACACTCTTCTTAATGCACCCCAGGATACCATTGGCCTTCTTGACCACAAGGGCACATTGCTGTCTCATGGTTAACTTATTGTCCACCAGGACTCCAAGGTCCTTCTGGGTAGAGAAGTTTTTCTGGAAAACATACAGACCAAAACAAAGGATGTATAGGGCCACAACTAACTTACTCATTATAGCCACAGTTTCTCAATGCAGTGGAATGCGCTTAACAATGCACACTCTGTAACACAATTTTGTTCTGATTAAAATAAAATCATATTTTCTTTCAGGTAACTACTGACTGCAAATTTTCCCTGCTGCTCAGTATTTATGATCAATGAATTTTAATGATCACCTCAAGAGAAACAGTATCTGCTTAGCATTAGGTTCCATAAGGGCCTATAGAATGTAACGGAAAAAGAGTACTACATACCCAGCTAGAGTGTAGGGTAAAAAATAACTCATTCTCTTGGAAATATCTGAAAAGGATTTTTACCTATACCTCTCTTCCAAGAACATTTTGTGCAGACTAAGCATACAGAACTACAGCGTGGAAGGAAGGAAAATGTTTGAAAAGGTTTTATCAACAAGATCACAGTGAAGACTGCTCACTTGTTCACTAATTCTGTGTAATAAACATTTACAGATACATGCCAGTTAAGATGACACTAGACAAGTTAGGCTTGCAAGCATTTGGTTTAATTGGGCAGATCACAAGTGTCTTTTGAATGGAGATATAAAAACAACAACATTTTTCCAGCTCAAGCCCCACTGCTGTGTTACAGCAAGGATGTTCACTGGCCACATCTTTCAGCAACATGTTCTTTAGCACAGGTGAAGACAGACAGACATTCAGATTTCTTCTGGGAACCCAGAAGACAGCCTTCATTTCCTTTGGTGTACCTTCTTCCTAACCCTGTGGCAGCAAACAGCCACATTTGGATCTTGCTTCTTGCTCCCAAATGCAGCAGATTTTTGATTGTTCACTTTATTTTTCCATCTTTCCTGATCAGTTTTTATTTTGGATGCTATCTAGGAAAAACAAATAGAAATGATTAAGTGGTTCGTATTTAGATTTCCAGTTATTTATAATTTTGGCTGCTAGATTTATCATCTGTAATGCTCAATATTAGTTATGGTATATTTAAAGCTATCCAGAACCATTCTTTTCATTTAACCACTTTTCCCCAGAAAATAGTTTTTTTGACAATTACACTGATTGTAGGCAAGTAGCCCATCTTGCAGAAGCATCAGAATCCAACTGAAACAACCAGGTACAACAGCAGGATGCTACGAGCTAGTGTAGGTTTGTCTGACTCTCTTCCTGTTTTTTTGACCCAGACTGTAGCAAAGAAAGTCACTTCATCATCCCTCCCGTAGCTCATGCTCACCATTTATCTTGTATTTGTAAGCTCAGTACTTCTTGCTCTGTGGTATAACACTGCTTGCACTCCTTTTTCACAGCACGGCTCTACTTGGATAGTGTGTATGTCAGGCAAGGAGCACATCTTGTCTTCTGACTGGTAAGTTATTTTTCAGGCTGTCATAACACTGCAGGTTAACAAAACAATGAAAATTGCTCTCATTCTTGAGACTGCTGTGAACTCATCTCCCTCTGCAAGTATTGTCCTTTTGGTTTCATTCTTCCTGAGCAGATCTTCAGCCACTGCTACTTAGACTTTTTACATCTGAATGCTTCATAGCTAATAAGGATAACAAAATATCATGAAATCAGTGTTTGGCTGATGAAGTCCTTCTAACTCAAGTGTGGTCTCTCCCTCCTTGAGCAATTTCTCTGTGACAGACACTGAGAAGCATTAAGATCTCAGACATAGCAGAGCATGTAAATTTTTTTCTACCTCTGAAATCCTCTGTTTGAACCTTTCACAGGAAGTCTAGTTCTTTCAGCTGGACTAGAAGATCCACCTGTTTAGTTGGCTCAGTTTTCTACAGCTCCCATGACCATTCTTCTGCCTAAACAGCTGAAACTTCAGGAACAGTAAATGAAACTTCAGAAACAGTAATGAGAATGAAAACTACTATTTTTATACTCTTGAGTGTTCATGCGAGAGATTGTAAAACCAAAAATTCAATCCCCCATATAACAGTAACTTGAAAAATACTGCTTCTTCTCTTCAAGAGTTCTGATGACAAATATACCAGACAATAAAATGTTCTCTGTGTGTCTCAAAAACTCAAAAAAGATACTGAGCCACATCTGCATAAGGCAGAACTGTGACATACAGCTCTTTCTTGCGCATCTACAAAGAGTGCCAGTTCAGATCAGTTTTGAAAGGTATAGGTATTGCTCGGTAAAGTTTGAAAGCTATATACACAAAGGAAGATGAACGGGAGGAAAATAAAGGCATGCAAGCACGTTTTATGCAGGTATACTTAGAAAGTTGTGATGTGAACGTTAAAGGGAAAAATGAAGGAAGCTTCAGGAAGGTATGTAAACAAGGAATGAAGAAGCAAGCAAGGCAGAGGAGCAAGAGACAGAAATTATCCGAGGTGGCAGGACAGACAAATATGAACACACATTTACACTTGCTTATACTGAAGACCTCCTATTTTCACATCTAACAGTGACTGCCAGCAATCTAGAAGCCATCAGGATCACTGTACTACCTTTTTGAGGGATCAAGTCAAACTGCAGCAACACTTTTAAAGAGTCCTTAACTAAACTCCTGATGAAAAAGGACCGAGTTACTCTGACACAAAACTGATGTAGAGCAGCACACCTGTCAAGCTTGTTTCTACACTGCACTGCTGAATTCCAGAAGGGACCATTCAGGAGCAACAGAGTTACAATTAATTATTTGTAATCATTTTATGAAAGAAAAATACAGCCCTTAAATATATGGTATTCAAGGACATGGCATGTGGCATTTTTCAGAATCCTTTTTGTTGTTTCATATTCTGTCTCATTAAACTGCTCTTACATTTTTTATTGAACTAGACCCAACCATGAGTTGCACTGATGGGCTTCATCCCAGCGAGGAGCTGCATTTCACTGGCAGGTGAAACACATTAGCAACTTGTTTGTTTATTTTATGTTCATTGTTCATTTACGCTAATAATTTACAGTCCAAATTCTATTGTTAAAATGACCCATATAGTTATTATTAAAAATGCAAATAGTCTCACAACAGTAAAGCTCACGCTGGTACCAGGATTATAAAACAAAGATGATTTCTGGGATTCCATGTGCTTGAGGAGCCACCTCTCATTTCAAACCTTGAGCTTATTCAGTATCTAAACTCTGTTTCATTGAAACAAGTCAAGATTCCACATACAAAATTCTTATTACCCCTTCCACACTTATTATGAAGAAAGAAAGAGCCTATAAAAACATGTGCTAGGGATTGGATAAAAAGGAAATTTGGATTCACCACAGCAGCCAGAAGTCATCGAGAACTGTAGTCAGAAGCACTGAAACAGCCAAGAATGCCAGTGAGTACTTTGTTTCTTCCCAAAACAAGTCAATGTTCACTTTAATCAGCCACAAAGATCATTTCTAGAAGGGTGTGGTGAACCGACCACATGATTTTTTTTTTGCCTTATTAAAACAGTGAGCAAAAGAACTCGATTTCCCATAAATCTATTCGGCATAAATCCTCCAGGAAACCGGAACCGAGATAACGCCAGCCATAAATATCGAAAAAGAAAACAAACTCTCTCTTTTCCGCCTCACTGCACAAAGGGAGCACATCGCTCCTGCTGAGTGCAGCCCCCCCCCCTCTCTCCGCCACTGCCGGAGAGGAGCGAGGAGGAGGGGGGGGAAACTGAACTGAGCTGTCAGCGCAGCCCCCTGAAGAAGCCAAGCAGCCAGAGAGGGGGGAAACTGAACTGAGCTGTCAGCGCAGCCCCCTGAAGAAACTAAGCAGTTAGAAAGAAGGAAGCAGCTGCCGCGGAGAGCCGCCGGACAGAACTGCTGACTCCCACTGCTCTAGGAATCCGGGGGAGAGAAAGAAGCCGTGAGCTGCCGCCGGCCGTAAGGTGCGCAATCGTTGCCACTGCCGTGAGCCGCCGCCACGAGCCAAAACTGAAAGAATCCAGAAAAAAAGCTGCAAGCTGCAGCAAGAAGAAGAAATTGCAACAAGAGGCCATTGGAAGCCGCGTGCTACAGAAAGCCACGCCGCAGAAGGCCACGTTGCCAGAAAAAGTTGCTCCAAGCTGGGAGCACCATATTGAAGAAGAAGTGGTGCCGAAGAAACTGCACCGAAAGCTGCACTGCCAGAAAAGACGTGCTGCCAGGAAAAGCCACTCCAAGCTGCAAGAGAAGGAGAGAGAGAAAAGCTACAAGCTGCTGACGTCACTGGAAACAGTCCAGGTCTGCCGGTCGGACATCGTCGCCGTTCCACGGAGACCATCACCAAACGCCGAAAGGACACATGCACGCACACACACGCACCATCCACACATACAGGTCGTATCTTGACATAATTAAGTCCTTATTTGCCCTTATCTCTCGGTGGGTGAGAGAGGGAGTGAATGGGTGGGCGTGGTGTTCTTTAATATTGTAATATTTCCATAGAGTAAATAAGGTTTTATTTGAATATATTTAGTAATAAACTTGTTAGATACTCTTTCGGTCTCCGTGTCTGCTTGCGAGCTTGGTGGAGAGATGTCCCAATTTACCCTCAACCCTTCTCCCTTTGGGAGGTGGTCGGACCTCTGCGCTCCCGACCGCGACAAAGGGCAGTATTCATAAGCTCATTTTCATACAGCTTAGCTAAGGACGTAATTTCAATAAGATAATGGCAATGGAGAGCTGCTACCATTTATGACAATTAGCTGCTCTAGTAGAGAGATGTTTTGCAATAACCAACACTTGCTTTTCTGCTTTCACTACTGCATAGAAGAAAGGATCCACTTTATAAAAATACTTATTTAAAAATAACTCCCAAGCTGGTTAGTTCTCTTTGACATTCCATTAATTCACATTCAGGACATAGGGAAAGAGTTAATGTAATAACAAACATTTCCCGAGTTCATCTTTTGGGCACGTTATGCAATTCATTTTCCTCAGTTTGACATTGTTTAACTTTCTGCTTGAATGCACAGAATTAAATCCAACTAAAATAAAGAAGCCATCTCAGAAAAAGAAAACAGTTACATAGCTTAACTTAAATCAAATGGACACCATTATAAAACAAACAAACGAAAAATCCAAAACAGTTTCATCCACACTACAACAGAGTAATTTTCCTACGATTCAGCTGTGGAACAAACCAGACCTAAAACTTCTGATGCTGGAAAAGAAACATTTTCTGGGTTTGCTTGGGCAGGGAACGGAGAGTCATCCCTGGAGAGAATCATGGAGAAGATGCTGTGATGATGACTGCTCCTCTGAGCTGAAAACATGCACAGAGAAGGAAGGTTTACAATGATGTCTCAGGTACAGCTGCAAGCCTCTGGGCCATTTGAGGAATGAGTGTGTAAAGTGCTTTTAAGACAACTGTGACTTTCCACCACAGTGAGCTGTCGAAGACTCCTGAAGGGAATATCACAGGAACCCAGGTCCTGTTAGACCTGCTGAAGTAGCCAAAATTGATGTCTAAAAGGTGGCTCTGACCTTGGTCTGAGATTTATAGAACAGCACACTGTGAAGGAACAGGCTTAACCCCTTGACAAACAAGACTGTGTCTTTGATGAGAGATATCAGATCAGTTAGTCCAGATGCATATCTCTGATTATTTTGTCCTGGAAAATCTAAAGCACACCTGAATAAATGTTCTTTAATTTCACGTGAATTAGAGCATAAGGAACTATATAGCACTGTGAAAATGAACATATGAGATCCAGAATGATGCTTTCTCTTCCATTAAGAGAAGAAGAAATAGGATCCCTCTATGTTTACAAAAATGTACTAGGAGGCAGACACTAGACACAGAGAATGTTTTGTGCCACCAACCAAGCAAAGACAATCAGGCATCTCTGAAGCTACCTTGATTTGGAAGGTTTCTGTGCTATCAGTTCCTGATATTAATTCAAGTGTGTTTTACCAGCGTGGATCTGGATCTTTATAGGGCCACAAAGACTTTAAACTATTAAGATCTAATCCAAAATATAAATAAAATCCTGAAGATGCAAGTGCAGCCAGTAGAATTATGCATAGGGTTAAGGTACATTTGTGGCTCTTCACAAGATCAGGCTGTAGCTAACTGCAGTGATCTCACCTGCACAATAGGCAAAATCCCCTCTTGCCCACCTCACACCCCCAGATGCCTCTGCGCAACAGAAATGAGGCCCTGGTAGAGGAATAACAGACAAATGAGGATGGGGACAATGGGGAAGCTACATCTGTGGGATCTATGCAGTTAGACAGGCCTACTGTCCACATCACCACCTCACACAAGAAGAAGAAAAGGAGGGTTTTAGCTGTAGGAGACTCTGCTCTGAAGGGTATGGAGGGTCCAGTATGCCTTGCAGACCCTTATCACAGGGAGGTCTGCTGTCTCCCTGGAGCACTGGTTAAGGGCATCGCTAGGAAGCTTCCTAGCTTAGTCAGGTCCTCAGACTATTATCCACTACTAATTTTTCACGTGGGCAGAGATGAAGCAGTAGAACATACTCCAAGAACAATTAAGAGAGGCTTTAGAGCCTTGCAAAGGTTGGTGAAAGAATCTGGAGCACAGGTTATTTTTCATCCCTCCTTTCAGTTGAAAGTAGAGACAATGGAGGGAACAGAAGAAAACACTGTATCAGCACATGGCTCTGGGGCTGGTGTTGCCACCACAATTTTGGGTTTTTCAATAATGGGATGGCCTACACAGCACCGGGAATGCTGACAACAAATGGGAGACACCTCTCTCAAAGGGGGAAAAAGGTCTTTGCCCAGGAGATTGCAGGGCTGATTGACAGAGCTTTACACTAGATGGGAAGGGGGAGAAGGATAATAATAATATCAGCATTATCTGTCCAAAGAGACAGGATGACACACCAGGGCTGGAGGGATGGGGTGACAGTAAGGGCCTTCTACCTGTTGCCCTGAGGCATGATGTAGAAACTGCAGTACAGGCAAAGCCTAACATGGATGAGCCAGGGGCTTCTGAGGAAATAGGAACCAACAGGGTAGCAACCCTGAAACACCTTACTGAAATAAAGGGGTGTCCCTCTAGGAAGGTGACAAGTCCGGTAGCCCAGCTGAAGTACCTCTACACCAATGCATGCAGCATGGGCAAAAAACAAGAGGAACTGGAAGCTACCGTGCTACAGGAAAGCTATGATATAATGGCTATTACTGAAACCTGGTGGGATGAATCCTATGACTGGAGCGTGGCTATCAAAGGCTACAGGCTATTTAGAAGGGACAGGCATGGAAGAGGGGGTGGGCATATTGCCCTCTATGTTAAGGAATAGATAAACTGTGAAGAATTGTCCATGAAGAATAACCATGAGAAGGTTAAGAGCCTATGGGTAAGAATTAGGGATCATGAAAACAAAGGGAGCCCTGTGGTTGGTGTTTACTACAGGCCACCTGATCAAGGCTCTGAGAAGCCTGACCTAGATAGACATGTCCCTACTTGTGGAGGGAGGTTGGACCAGATGTCCTCTAGAGGTCCCTTCCAGCCTAAAACATTCTATGATTCTATGATTCTATGATATGTACCATAGGAAGCTCTGGTTTGCCACCACCATTAAAATGGGACACAGATGCTTTTGGGCCAGTTTTGTCTTCCCATCACACTTCTTACACTTCTTCAGGACCAAATCTTGTCATTTAGGGAGACTGTATACTCTCTTGCAGAACAAGACAGCTGATTTTAACATGTGGATGGAGGATCTCCAGTTATCTTAGATAGACCTTAGCTAAACTCTACTATTTAACACACAAAATGAAGAGAAAAAGACAAGATGTTCAGGAAGATGAGAGCGGTTACCACCAAAACAGTATTATTTACCCACTGTCAAAAATTGGCATCGTACCAGGACTGACATTGGTACGCAAAGGTACTGTGGCATCTCAGATGAAGCTACAGGCAAACCTTGACTATTTGGAGACCCATTTATGTATACTTCTATTTTTATTCTGTAATATTTAATAATCACAAAGTTGTGAGGTTATTATAGATATAAGGCCATCTGTTACAACTCCCTACAGCAAAATCCAGAAAGTAGAAAATGCTAGACTTCATAGATAACAGCAGAACTATACAGAAATCTGTAACTTCAGGAACTTTTGAGTTAGGTACAACCTGAGCTTATTTTTCTTGTTTCCTGATACATTCTTTAATACTGCTGTTTCTCTTCAAAATGGATAGGGAAGTAAAAGTTAGTCTTCGATTAAGCACCTGTCCAAGATATCTGCTATAATGTGCTTAGTTTACTGAAGTGCTAAATAGTGCTGGGATCTAGATTAATCATCTTCTAAATGAGGCAAAGCAAAGTTATAGCACAGATATAATAGCGCCTGATAACTAATCTTAATTTAAAAAGTCAGGAATCATAACACCCTGTCATTCTCAGAACTTTCACGGAGTTTTGTGGTGCATCTTTCTGAATGGGACTATAACTACTCATACATATTATAGCTAAGAGCCAATTGTTATTGCTTTTATAGTTTGGACATGCCCAATTTAGACAAGCACAAAGGACCTATTTGTTATCTCAATGAAGATAAAAGATCAGCCAAAGGGCTGCTTCTCTCTTAACTAGAAGGGAGCATGACTTCAAAAGCAGCCTACAAACAAACAAACCAACCCCAGATATTGCAGTTTCAAAATTATTTGCCTCCTCTACAGAAAAATATCTTAAATTTATTTAAATTAGAACCAAACAACAAGTGTACATATAATTTACCAGGACAGACAAGAAAGGGAGTGTTTAAGGAGATGGTTAGTGGTGGTTTACTATTGGTGTTAGGTTAAAGAGTAGTAGAGCATGATTTGTTGCCCCGTATGCTGTTGGACATTCTCAGCACCGACTAGGGTATATTATATTAAATTTTGGAACATTTATGGCTCGCCTAGCTCAGGCTTCTGCTTCTGCTGTTATCTAGTTAAATACTTAGGAAAATATGAGTTTATGATTTGGATATATTGTTGGTATATTGCAGACTTACAAAACCAAGGATAAAACCAGGGTCTGCAGATACTAACAGTTATTTTTATTTTTTGGTCTTTATAGTGCTCCTGAGATTATGTTCTGTTAAATATCTGTAAGAGCTTTTCCATGTTTTTAAATATGGAGAAGTAGGCAAAAAGAATTCAGGTTACTCAGACCATAACAGTATTTAGTGGACCATTGACCGTAAAACTTAGGTATTATTTATTATTTAGGTATCTAAGGCTAAAGCTGTGGTTAAGTTTAAGGACAGGAGCAGGAATAAAGAGGACCAGGAAAGCAGAACTCGCATTATTCATCTATCTTCTAATCCTCAGAACAAAGAGAGGGAAGGAGTGATGAAAAGAGCTGATAATTATATTAAAATCTGATAAAAGTATGAATCAGGTAATTCAGGCTTGGGGTAGGAGCAAAGGGGGAAATTAAAACTTTATGAATTTAAATTGGTGGATGCTGCATAACTCAAAAACCTGAATGGGTGATAGAATTGTGCGGGTACAATTATGTTTCAGAGTTTTCAATACAGAGTGAATTGCAGCTGGTGCTGCAATCATATCCTGGGCTGCCTCCAAAGAAGCGTGGTCAGCAGGTCAAGGAAGTGATTCTGCCCCTTGGTCTCTCATGAGACCCCACTGGAGGACTCTGTACAGCTCTGGGCCCCAGCGGAAAAAACACATTGGCTTGTTGGAGCAGGTCCAGCAGAGAGCCACAAACATGATCAGGGAGCTGGAGCAGGTGCCCTGTGAGGACAGGCTGAGAGAGTTGGGGTTGTTTAGCCTAGAGCACAAAAGGCTCTGGAGAGACTTTATAGCAGCCTTCCAGTACTTAAGGGGGCCTACAGGAAAGACAGGGATGGACTCTTGATCAGGGAGAGTAGTAATTGGACAAGAGGTAACAGTTTAATCAGAAAGTAGGCAGATTTAGAGTCGATATTAGGAAGAAATTCTTTACTGTGAGGGCAGTCAGGCTCTAGAACAGGTTCCCAGAGAAGTTGTAGATGTTTTTTGCCTGGAAGCATTCAAGGCCTGGCTGGATGAAGCTTTGAGCAATCTGGTCTAGTGGAAGGTTGGTGTTGCAGGGTTCAGGCTCTGGCCAGTCCTTACCAGGCACACAAGTGGAATCTGCAAGTCACAGCCCTGTGACTGGCGCTTCCTGTTTTGTCGTTTCCTTGGCTCCATTTCTCCAGACTAAACAACCCCACTTCCCTCAGTCACTCCTCACATGCCTTGTTCTCTCTTGAAATCTGAAAGTCGCAGCCCCATGGCTGATGATTCCAGTTTTTCAGGGAGCTCAAGTGAGTGCACAGGGCTGGATCCAGGGCCAGGGCAGAGGAGGGCTGGGGCTAAGCTGTCACCTCACTCCTGCAGGTCCTTCTGCTGGAAGCACCAGCCAGTGCCGTGGGTGTGGGAGGTGCAGCAGGACCAGACCCCCTGCCTCATCTGCCAGGAGGTGGTGGTGGAGCAGTCCTGCTAGGACACCCTGGTCTGTCCTGCCAGCGCCTGGTTCCACCACCACTGAATCCAGGTAGGCAGCATTGCCCCCAGCCCCCGACATCACCTCTGTCACCAACTCATTGCCCAGCTCCAGCGGAGTGAGAGAGACCCTTCAGTTGCTGATGCCAGCTTTGCCCCAGGGCTAGGCATTGTGCTCTGCCCGACACCAGTTCTACTGCTAGCTCTGCCTGGACATGCAGACCTTCCCAGCAAAGATGTTCTACTTTGGCATCAAAATCCCAGACATGTCAGCGCCCTCCCCACTGCCTCCCTCCTGCTTCATGATGGCTGGTCCCCTCCTGCATCCATGGGTGCCAGCTGGGGGTCCCCCTTTCCCCTGAGCCTAAGCACTCCCCAGCTCATGCAGTGATGATGCCTGGGAGGAGGACAGGGCCTTCAGTTAGCATTACCAGCAGCACAGCTCCTGCAACACCATCCAGTGCCTGTGTGCAGCAGGATGGGAGCACTCAGAGGAGACTGGGTAAGTGCCGGTTGTCATGGTCCCCCATAGCCTCAGTAAGAACCTTATAGCAGCCTACCCCCTTAAAGGGAGCCTACAGGAAAGACAGGGACAGATCCTTGATCAGGTAGTGATAAGATGAAGGGTGACAGTTTAAGCTGGAAGTGGGCAGATTTAGAGTAGATACTAGAAACAAATTCTTTACTGTGAGGGCAGTCAGGCACTAGAACAGGTTGCCCAGAGAAGTTGTGGACATTTTCTCCCTAGAAGTGTTGAAGACCAGGTTAGATGGGGCTTTGAGCAATCTGGTCAAGTAGAAGATGTCCCTGCCCCAATGTCAGGGGGGCTGGAACTAAATGATCATGAAGGTTCCTCCCAACCCTATCCATTCTAGGATTCTATGACTCTATGACTGGATTCTGTTGCCCAGCTGCAGGGCTGAAACAGTGGGCTCAGGTTACAGCCTGGCCTGCCACCCTCCCCATTCCCAGGGACAACAGAGGATTTACAACCTCTCTTTAAGGATTTTAGTTCTGGCTGTTGTCTGCAGCCTCTTGATAGTCAAACTGTTGCAGTTACTGATTGCCCACTCCTTTCCAAGCCAGATAATTTCATCCAATATGGCTCTTTCTACTGGCTTAGCCCCAAAAAAGCAAACATGCCAGTGTCAGGAAGAAGATAAGGCATTAAGAGTAGGAGCTAGAGGGAGGAAAGGAATCTGCTGCTGCCCACTGAGATAAGCTCATTGCAGCCTTGCAGATGAAACCTCAAGAAGATCATAGCATGACTGAAAAGAGGCAGCATTTGCAATCCCAGAGGGTAATTCTCAAATGCCACAACCAGTGTACACTCAGAAAGAAAGTTGCAAAACCTGCTACTTCCTCCTTTTTCTTCCTTTTACTGATTTTTCTCAGGGCTCTGGTTATGGAGCTTTGTGTCCCAGACTGGCTCTTGGCCAGTGGGGTCATTACAGCAGCAGCAGGGTTGGTGTTGCAGAGATTTGGGCTCTGGCCAGTCCTTGCCAGGCACACAAATGGAATCTTTAAGTCGCAGCCCTGTGGTTGGCATTTCCCTTTCTGAGGTTTTCTTGCCTTCTCCAGCTCAGCAAAACTGGGAGATCCTGAAGTAATTTCCCTGGTATGACGCATGCAGTTTCTTTCCTTGGAACTCTGGGGATCAAAAGGAGGGCAGCAGAGGAGAGCCCTGCAGCCATCCCAGCTCCAACTCTGCTCGTGGTTCCCTTGGCCCCTGCAGCACCATGAAGGGCAGAGAACAGAATCATAGTATCATTTTGGTTGGAAAAGACTCTTAAGATCACTGAGTCCAACTGTTAACCTAACACTACCAAATCCACCAGTAAACCATATCCCTAAGCATCATGTCTTTTAAGCACCTCCAGGGATGGTGACTCCACCACTTCCCTGGGCAGCCTGTTTCAGTGCTTGACAACTCTTTCAGTGAAGAAATTTTTCCTAATATCCATCACTAACCCCCTCTAAATGGCACAACTTGAGACCATTTCCTCTCATCCTATCACTTGTTACCTGGGAGCAGTGACCGACATCCATCTCACTACAACCTCATAGAATCATAGAATGG
>VZZY01022137.1:16974-41893 GCA_013400335.1 Eurystomus gularis | reverse complement strand
AGCCCAGGCTACCTCCAATCTTGTCCATTTAGAAGGGAAAAAAAAAAATTTGATTCACTGTGGCTGGCTACATATGCTTTTTAAAGTTCCCTTTTTTTCTGTGAATATTGTGCTCCAGACTCACATTTTACTGCTTTCCAGCTTGCAAAAACACTTCTTCAGGCCATACATCTCCAACAGCCGCTTTCTTACATAAATATACTGACATGTCCTATTTACTGCAAATTCCCAAAGCAGAATGCTGCTAGATTTCAAATACAACAACAAAAAAAATGCAGCTGTGCAAGGTGTCTTCAGCCCCTCAGAGTTAGCCTTCTTCTGTCTCCAGAAGCAGGGAGAGATCTCCTTCTCACTCTGAAACTTTAAATTTTAATGAAAACTTTTAAAATCATCAGCTGACATTAATAAGCATGGATTAGCATCAAAGATTTTTGGTAAACACACACACTCAGATGCACATTTTTATTTTTGTTAAGTTGCTTTCACATGCTGGACCCCCAGAGCTTCACTCCCTGCTTCTCTGAGGGGTCTAGTCAGAGCTATCATGAAGTGATGAAGCATCCTGTGGCCACGGGGATAAGTCATTTCACCCTTGCAACTTTTGCTGAACAGAATGGACATTAACTGTGGTATTTCCACAGACATCTATGTGCGAGTCCTCCTAAGGTGGACTCTCCTCTTTGCTCAGACAGGTACCTGAGACGGGGATGCAGGGAGGCAGCTGGGCTTGTGCCAGGTCAAGATGAAGACTAACGCCCATCTTCCCCTTGGAGGACTGAGGAAGTCTGCTGTTGAACACAGTCATTTTTCTAACAGGTAGTTTACACAAGCCTTGTGTTTGAAACTCCCTCAGTAAACTGTTCTTTTGATCTCCTCTCTGTGCGTGCTTTGAGAGCTTTATTGAATGGTGTGACTTTGTTCGAGCTCCTGACCACAGCCTTCTGCAGATTAAAATGCAATGATGAACCTGCAATTGCAGTGGCCCCTCTATTTTCATTGCATCTGCTGATGGCATTTCTAGTTCCAGGGTGAAAGCCAGATGGAAACTGTGCTCACAGGCACCTTCTCAGAGACCAAAGTCAGGCAAGGCCCAGCTAAGGATTTATAGGTGTCAGAGAATTTTGATAAGATTAGCAAGAGCTGACTGAACCATTTGAGTTGCTAATATGAAATTGAAAGCTCCTCCCCACCCCAAGTGTTTTACTAAAAGTGACTGAATATATTAGTGAAGGAAATTATCACCGGAGAAGTAGAACATATCCTGCTGCTACTAATGGGAAAATGAAGAGTGACTCAATAAATAATAATGTAAGATATAAGCTTGTTGTGACCCTGTGAGCCATCAGGAAAAAGCAAAGAATATAAATGTTCACTGAAGTCTATAAATATTAGGTTTATATAGACTATAATAAAAATTCCAAAATTGTTTTTAAGTAGTAACAAACCAGCTAACCCTGCTCCCCTGAGCCTGTGCCTTGCTAGAAGATCAGAGATCTTTTTCTTCCTTTATTTTTCATACATAAATGCTGCAGATCATGTTCATTATTAGAACAGTAAGGAAGCACTCAATAAACAACTCTCTGAAATATTTTTTCCACAAATATTGTTGTTAATCTTCCCTGTGGTTTGCATTTGCTTTTTTTTTTTGTTTTGTTTTTACTTTTTTTCCTTGAAACATCTAAATAATGTAAGCATTCCTGGAAAGTATTTATAATTTTTTTTCTTTCATGCACTTCCTCCTTTCAAGTGCTTCACTGTCAGCTTGGAATCTCCTGGGGCTGGAATGCCAGTCTTTGTCCAGCACCAGCCAAGGTGTTTACACAGAGTCCAACCACATCTCAGTCACTGTCTCAGCTTTTCTTCTGCAGTTTATATACACAGATGCTTGTTCACATGTGCCCAAGGCTTAGGCTGGCCTGTTCACTTCTCCTACAGCCTTGCTCAGGAACACAATCTTCATCAAGGACCAAGGCAGGGATCATCCCCTTGGAGTGCGCACTGGGGAGGCCACCCTTTGAATGCTGGGGTAGATTTTGGGCCCCTCACTCCAGGAAGGACATTGAGGGGCTGGAGTGTGTCAAGAGAAGGCCAATGAAGCTGGTGAAGAGTCTAGAGCACAAGTCTGGTGAGGAGTGGCTGAGGGACCCGCGGTTCTTCAGCCTGGAGAAAAGGATGGTCAGGGGAGACCTTCTCACTCTCAAAAACTCCCTGAAAGGAGGTTGGAGCCAAGTGAGGGTCAGTCTCTTCTCCCAAGGAACAAGTGGTAGGACAAGAGGAAACGGAGTCAAGTTGCACCAGGGGAGGTTTAGGTTGGACATGACGAAAAATGTCTTCCCTAAGAAGGTTGTGAAGGGCTGTCCCAGGCTGCCCAGGGCAGTGGTGGCATCCCCATCCTTAAAGGGGTTTCAAGCCATGGAGATGTGGTGCTGAGGGCCATGGTTTAATGGTGCCCTGGCAGTGCTGGGTTTATAGTTGGACTCAATGGTCTTAAAGGTCTTTTCCACCCCAAATGACTCTATGATTTGGAAACCCTCTTTATTTTTCGGCATGACACACGTCAAGCTCCTGAGCTTTCCCAGGGAGCACTTTAGGGCACTTACAAAGAAATAGCACTTAAACCATTCCAGGAGAGGGGGAAGCAAATGCAAAGGTTTCATCTGGTGTTTTGAGGATCACACAAAAATTCCTTCTAAGTCCTTTCTAAATCCTTTCCAACCAGACCAGGACTGTTATCCTGAAGAATGTGCCCTGCCCTGTTGTAAACACCCACAGCACAGATGCAGCATTAGGAGTCCAGAGCTGGTGAATTCCCACTACCAGCTGTTAATAAAACGAGGGTAAAGCACTGAAGAAGCACTGCCAGAAAGCAGCTCATTTAGAGTAAAGAAGAGGGAAAATATCTCCAGCCCATGCCTGTAGTGGCTTCAGAAATATGAGTTTGGAAACATTGATGAAACAATCAGTAATTAGTGGTTAAAAATAAAGGACTTCTGGCTAGCCATAATTTATGACACATTTAGCTTTTGTGGAATGGCTGCAATTCATTAATTATTTTCTAGCATGTGTTCACCAATTTATGTTCAAACATCAACAGAAACAGTTAAAAAGAACATCGTCTTTTACAGCCCTGATGGTAGCAGTCATGTTATCAGATTGCTCCACTTAGTGTATTTTACCAAAATTGAGTGCATTTGAATACTTTCGAGATCATGAATGATTTACTAATTAATAGGCCTAACCAGTCCCTTGAATTATAGTTTACAAATTGTTTTAAATTACTTACCAGTCTCTGGCTTCCTGCTGTTTGTTTTCCACAGTGTGGTAGAAAAGAGATCAAGGTACACAGTACAATTATGATTTACTGATTTACACTGTGGCAGGGTAACAGTCTTTTTGGCAAGACTTTGCTTTCCTAGTGGCTTAAAAAAGGCTATTAGGCAATGACTAATATTATTATAGCTCTCTTTTAACATGATTAAATGGTTGTATTTTATTTGGCAGTGGTTGGTACAGTTTGAGAGAGGAATCACTTAATTACCAGAGTGATGGGTGTCTTGGAAAGGCTAATTGAGGCAGGTAGGAAGTTTCATTGCTTTTGTTTCAATGTGGACTTAGCTGATGTTGGATAGCTTCTTTCAATTTGAAAAGTCATCATGTGGCAATATTAATATTTTAGCTGGGGGAAAAAAAAAGTTTAAATCACTTTGATTCATCCATTTTGAACTAACGGGTATTTAAACCCTTAACCATATATCTCCTAGCACGCATGACATGCTAATGTTCATGGTCTGCTTTTTATTTATCCCAAACATTGCTGAAACTGCAAAGAAGCGGCAATGGAGTCTGTATTCCTGGAAAGACCACTATGTCCCATTTCAGCAATGTCTGGTTGCTTTTAGTGGCTTTCATTGGTCACAGCAAGTTGGTCATTTTCATGTTCAACAGGAATCTGCTCTGAATAAAGTCCTTAAGGAGGAGCATTTGAGCAGAGAAGAGTAGAAGAGCGGAGCAATACCCTACTGAGATCCTCAATGAGTCATGCTGTCTTACAATGGTTGAGCATAAGGGACCATCAAGGTGTCTTTCGTCATCATCACACCCCTGTGGCACCATGAACCTTCCCCTCACATGAGATGCTGGTTCAAAGTGAAAAATCAGCAGCCAAATGGAAACTGCAACCAAGCATCACGTGGCATGCCTGTATACGCAGTTAATTCTGACTAAATCCCATTAGATACATACGGAAGGTGTAAGCCAAGTTCTTCTGTGTTGTTTGTTTTGCAAATTAATGATTGAATATTCAGGCCGGTTTCCATGGGAAAAAGCATTCACTTTCAGTCAGATGCATGTGCATAAATAACCTCTCCTTTCCTGTACAATCACAGAGTCCAAAAAAATATTATTATTTTGCTTCCAAGTGAAAATATAACCTTGATCTTTAGATTATGTCAAAGACCTTGTACTTGTGCAGGATGAAATGTGGCAGTGTTTAGTGCTCACTGTAGCAAGGACGTAGTTAGATAGGAAAGGAAAAAAAAAATAAAGAGACACAACCACACACACAAGAACTTAACATGTTATCTATAGCATTTCCTTTCCCCTTCCTTTAACACTGAGAAACATCTTTGTTTTCAGACAAGGTCAGGCATTCTGGAGTGTACTGGTCATAAGCAAAGATGGTGCCCTAGAGACAATCAGACATTAGTAATATGTGTATCTTTGGTGTATCTTTCCAGCTTCTTGACACACAGAAAAACCTTCACATTTTTATTGTTTGTAAGACACACCGGGGTTGCTTCGGTATTATCAGTAATACAAAACTGCTGGCTTTTATTAACAATATTTTTCACCATTTGTATACAAACTGGCAGCACTGATACTCTGGAACAGTTGCCTGAATAAGGCAGAAGCTTAAGTTTTTTGGAACTTTAGAAAAATAGTGTCCCTGGAAAAAGCTGAAGTCCAAATTCAGTGAGCTACAGGGCTCAGAGCAGTTATGTCCTTCCTGCAGCAGGCAAGAAGCAGGCTCTAACTCACTGCCCACCACCCTTGCTGCCCATCTTTGACTTGCATTGCACACAGACCAATTGTCCAATGTGCATCATAGAGCTCACGTACCTTCTTGATAGCCAAAGCACCCTTCAGCTCAACAAAAAGCGGGTGAGCACTGCAGAGACCGTGCTGTCACAGGGGACAACTCAAACAGGCTGTCCTGTAGAAAACTAGCGGAAGAGAGAAAGTGAAGCAGGAAACCCTGTGGTCACAGACAGACTTTCTTCCTAAGACTTGAAAGCCTAATACACAACTAGAAGTGTGGCTTTCTTCAGCCCTCACAGCATCCCTGGAAACCAGTTAAAGCTCAATCCAGAAACAAAAAAAAGCTCGAGACAACCTCCCAGAATCAAACAGAGCTGTTTGTACAGCATCAGAGGCAAATTAGCCAAGCAGCCAGAGATGAGCCTTGTATCACAAGACTTCAAACCACCTTTATTGAATATGTAATCTGGTGGAGCAAAGACATGGTAGATTCACATCCACATACTCTCCAGGTCCTGCTTACAAGGAAGCCAGACCAGAGTTTGCTAATCCAAGGCTGTGGGCTGGGCTGCCGTGGGCCCTGGTGATCCACGTCATGCAGTTCGGTGCGGGCTTCTGATAGCTCTGGTACACGATAAAGCTGAGACATGGAAGGATCCCAGGATACCAGCTCTCTCTTACTTGTTTGCAGGGCCTCAAGAGCCCAGACCTGGAGCTTCCCATGTCCTCTTTCTCCCCTTGCACCAGACCAGTTTCCAAAGCTCTTTGCTAGCATGCTTATCATATGCATACCCTGAGGGTCCAGACAATGAGCCACTTTTCTTCCAGAACGTAGCTGGAATTTGCATAATCCGCAAGACTGCACAAACTGAAGACATAAAGGGGGTCATTGATCAAGTACAACTAGTTCTTCTTCAAGTTTCTCACACTCAGCCAAAGCATGGGCACTGCAATGTCTCTGTCCCACTAACACCAGCAATCTGGACTCCAGCAATAATCCTCTGGAACAGGATCATCCCTACAGCATGATCCTAGAGCTAAGATAAACAACAAGGACTGAGAGAGGCAGAAGATATAAGTAGTCATCTGTGCATCACCCAAGGCTGGCACTGTGGCTGCAGGAGAAGGGGGAAGCAAGACTCTGGGCAAAGGAGGTGACAGAAACAAAATCTATTTTGTCTCTGCTGTATGCAAATACCTCCTGGAAGGGCATGCCTGCTGTGTGCATGTCTATATGTGAAGAGTGGGTGGCAAACACCACATTAATGAAGTCCTAGCTAGAAATATGAGTGATGGTTTTGGATAGACTCTTGTTTCTGTAGTGGAAAGCCAAGGGCAGGTGAGCGTTAAGTGCATTGACGCTGGGACCCTACTTGGGATGGCAGGTGGGCGGGTAAGGGCAATGCAGATGCGGGTTGCATCTCTGCCCATCATCTCCCTCTGTGCTGAGGCATTCTCTGCTCTCCTCCCCAGGAGGGACAGCTGCCAGGTGTCCTCTTTGAGACCAAGTGTATGTCAATGCGCAGGATCGCAGATGGGCAGCTGAGCTCACATACCAATATAAACCGTCAGGTAAAGTCTCTCTAAAGCTGACGTGTCAGTCACTGCATTCTGCTGCCCTAGCAGGGATTGCACACACCCCAGCCCTGCACTGAACGCTGTGCTCCAGGATTTGATGGGAGATCTGGAGGTTCAATTTCTCCACCTGCAATCCAAAAATAGCACGTATGTTCACAACACAAGACTGTATTTTCATGCCTGTAAATACAAAACGTAAATTCTAGCCAGTGAAATCTGATGTTAAGAAATATTGTCTGGGAACAACTGGATTGGGATCTGACCTTGGGAAGCACCAGGGCAGTCACTGCCAGCTGTACCCTGCCAGTACAAATGAAAACAATCACCCCAGGCAAAATCCTGCAGTTGCTAATAATCAAGCTAAGACAATGACACCCACTGTCACTGATTTGTTTTCTGTGTTTTCAGTTTGGGCCTAGAACGGGTCTTTACGAGGAAGACGCTCTTCTTCTTCTTCTTCACACTTAATGGGATTAAACACACCCCATCCTTCCCTGCTCTCTGTATTCTTTTTATAGAAACACAGACATGCAAAAATCCCACTGTCAAACCTCCCCTCCTAAGTCCAAGAAGTATTATTTGTTTAAAGCTGTATTTGTTTATTTAAGTTTAAGCCTAATTCACAAAATACCGAGCTATTCGTAATGTGGAAGCCCTGTCTTCTCTACAAGGAATTAAGCATGCCTTTATTTCCCTCTCCCCCAGGAAAACTAGAAATAATGGACCTAATTTTGAGCAAAACATGTATTACCACCGCTAATACAAAACTGAGACCAAGAGAAAAAAAAAAAAAAAGGCCTTTAATTAGTTTCTACACAACAATTTTGTTTCTAGAGTAGATATCAGATTAAAATAAGTAACAAGCAGTTCAATTAGTCAGAACTAATGAATTCTGAACACTTGTGGTCTACAGGCAATGACTTTGTGTTTTATGATTGAGATGTTAACTTACTTCATACGATATGTAAAACGCTGCCTCTTGCTGCCTAGAACTTCCGAAAAAAGAAAAGTAATTCTAACAGTATTTCTGAGAGTATTTGAATATAACCAGACAAGGCATGAATAGAAATGCACACTCTGTTTCTTTGCTAGTTCACACAGTTTCAGAAAGCCATGACGTTTTTAAATCGTGTTAGCCTCTGTTTTATGAAGGGCAGAAAAATCTCAACTTCTGTTTCCTTTACAATAAAAGATTGTTTTCATGGACATTCAAGGCTCCTTTTCTGGGTTAGGAAAGCAAGATGATATTATTTTTCCATTTACTTTCTCCTCTAGAGCATGCTGCTTTCAAAAACAAGGTCTGTGTCCCCGGGTCGGATGGCATAGCTGTGTGTACTGGCTCCGAGGATTTAGCTGTCCATCTCCTGAGGCTATGTGGGATTCTTTTCCATGCTCAGAGGATTATCTTTAATATTAATCTCCCAATGTTTGTAATGAGCCATTCCATTTGCAAGTCAGAAGGCTTGCTATTAACTGCCTGGCATTTTCTCTGCTCGTTCTTGCCCTGCACTCCACAGCACAGCGTGATATTTAAGGTGGGCAGACTGTTCCCCAGCTGGTCTACCAGCCTTGCCCTAATCCTTAGTCCACTAAGGACCAGGACTACAGGTCTTCTGATGTGCAACAAAGGTCTTCTGCCAGCACTGAATATAAGGAGTCGAGACACTCTTAACCCTGAAAAGCCCCTTAACGCTGTAAAGTAACAGGATTCTTACTGAATCTGGCTCTCAGGATGGAAGAACTTAGAAGCTGCAGGCACATGGTCCTTGGAGGAGAATTGCAGTGCTGGCTTAGGTGCTCTGAATTGGTATGCAATGCTCGTCAGAAGGCAGAGCATCACACACAAGGAAACAGTAGGAAAGAACCGGCTGATGGAAAACATGCAAAAATGAAGTTAAGGAAGTTCTCAGCAGTTCCTGCTCTTTGCTTGTGCTCTACAACTGTATTTTTTTCCTGCCAGCAGCAGCTACTCTCACCTTTCCAAGGAACTGTCTGGAGCATACATAAGGGATGGCAGAAGCTGTAGACACCTCACGTTTTATACAGTAGACAACGACTCAGAGGACTGCTGACAAACAAGGGCAATTCAGGCCCTCTGCAGCCCTATCAAAACCAAACTCACCTCTTAAATCTTGATACTAGTCTAATGATCACAGTAGAGGGTTTCCACCACTTGCACATGGCTGTGCCACAGTGCAGGCAAGGTTTCAGCCTCCGCTGGGACAGAACAATCAAGAGATACCACAAGGGAGCATGCATGTCCCAAAACTTGCAGAAAGTTCAGGTAAAACGGCTAGACCAACTTCATTATATGTGTTACAGACAATAGCTGGATACCGGATTCACATGGGTGGAGACACATTAACCACTGAACTGTGTATTTTGCCATCCGAATAGCAAAAGTAGGCATATGCTCAGCACTGGATGGTCTCAAGGTTCTTTTCCAAAGCAGAACACTACTCTTTCAGACCTTACCCAGCAAAAGGTACAAAATGTGGTAACTGCAGATTCATATTTGGCATTGTGTTCTTAAGGAGGTCTAGCTGAGGAATCATAGAATGATAGGATCATCTAGGTTGGAAAAGACCTTTAAGATCATCAAGTCCAACCATTAACCCAGCACCACCAGGCCATCACTAAACCACGTCCCTCAGTACAACATCTACAAAGCTTTGAAACCCCTCCAGGGTTGGGAAGTCTACCACTGCCCTGGGCAGCTTGAGCCAGACCTTGACAACCGTTTCTGGGAAGAAATTTTTTCCTAATATCCAACCTAAACCTCCTATGGCAAAACTTCAGGCCGTTTCCCCTTATCCTGTTGCTTGTTCCTTGGGACAAGAGACTGACCTCCACCTCACTCCAAAATCCTTTCAGGGAGTTGTTGAGAGTGAGAAGGTCTCCCCCTGAGCCTCCTTTTCTCCAGGCTCAACAACCCCAGGTCTTTTAGCTGCTCCTTGTCAGACTTGTGCTCTAGACCTCTGGGAAATGAGTGCAGAAGCTGTTTGCTGTTGAGGCAAATGCTGTTAGAAGGAGTAAGTGAATAAAGGTTCTCTTTGGGAAGCAATGTGGGCCCACAGCAGTGACTAAGGTGCTGGACAAAGAGGAGATCAGGGAGAGGGGTTGCTCCTTCAGCAGAAGAAGGTCAGTTGATGAGGTATTTTTAGATTTCTGCTGCAAGGATCATTGCAAACAGTGTCTGTGGCACAGAGGACAGATGCAAACAGGGCTCATTTTGGGGCTGAAGCACTGGAGAACAAGCCCTACCAGCAAAGGCAGTGGGGCTGACTGTGCTACCATCCTGTAGGAAGGACCACATGCATGCATGTGGGGAGGAGTGACTTGCTATCTCCTTTTATAAGGAGACAGCAAGATCCGAGAAGGATTTCAAGCGAGGTCACTGCTTGTCTGCTCTTCTCCTCCTGCCCTGCCCCAATCTCCAGGACACAGCATTGTCCCAAAGCAAAAAGAAATATGGTCCTGAGTGCACGTGGAATAGAAAACTGTACAGTCATTGCCAGATGGGAAAATCTTTCTATTTTCTTCTCTGATTCCTCACCATGAGGAACAGACAGACCCAAGGCAGCAGCATCATGCTAGGTCCTGCACAGAGGGGCTGCAGGTGGTGCATCACATGCTTGTGCACTGCAGGAGTCTGGGAGCACAGGGAGGTTTCAGACATTCCATTTTCTTACAGCCTTGCTGGCAACCCTATATCCCATGCCTGGATGCGTGACTCTTTCCAGTTAGGAAACTGGGAAATCACACGCTTAACTTCGGTACAGGAATTGCAAAGCAGGAGCCAAGAAGTTTCCAGGGAAACCTGTTTCATAACCTGAACCTCAGTGTTTCAGCTTCCAGACTGAAAATGAATTTATTTTTATGGTATCAAATTCTTATATCCCATAATTCTTTTCTGCCTGTACCTACACGGTGATGCACACTTGTGTTTCTCACATACCTGGAACCATAAAAACATAGGCCAGATGCTGCTGCTTGCTTTGCATGGAGAGTAGAGCCACACTGAAGATGACAGCTTTTGGAAGTTAGGACACCTCTGGATAAAATCACTGTGCACTTAGAGCTCAGGTGCTACAGGACAGGAGTGACCACACTGCCTTCAAAGCATACCTGCTGAGATGGGGAAAATCCTGACAGCTTCAGTAAAAAACCTTCCCTGAACTTTTGACACCAGCCATTGTTATGAGATTTCCTGGGGCCATCTCCATGATGTGCGTTTTAGCCAAGGAGTGGCGTCAGGGTTATTAAATTTGTGCTCCAAAGCTCCACGCTCACAGTTTCCAGACTACGTTTCTGTTTTCTGGATATCCTGGAAAGTCCTTCTGGAAGTCTGTAGTATGAGACATCAGCAAAGCAGTCCTGTGAGTAAAACCACCACCTCCGGGAAAGCCAAAGCTTGGGGACCTTCTTGGGGATGCAAAGAAGGATGGTAGGACCAGAGTGATGCCAGAAGTAGATTTTGGGTTTGCATAGAAAGAAAAAAATGTTGAAATGCAATAAAAACAACAACAAAAAAGGTATTTATCTAAATATTATGTATTTATGAAAATGCTGTCTCTACTGTGAACACAACTTGTTAAAACCCAACTAATCAACCAACCAACCCCCCAGCCAACCAACTAAAACCATTCTTGGGGTTTCTGGGCTACCTTTTAGGCCAATTTACATAGCTGTCTTCTCAGTTTCATCATTAGTCCCAGCTATTTCATTCAATAATGTCTGAGTATTATGTTACATTATTTCCATGCATGCAAGAGTACTACATTACCATTATTTCAATGTATTTATTGCATAGAAGATGACTTTGGCCCATGAAATGAAAAATGGAAATACTTGTAGATTCTTTTTCCTGTGAAAATGAACAGAATAACATACCGAATTGAGCAGATGAGCCTGACTTGTTGTTTTTACTACATGTTACTGTCAGTAGGCGTAGCTCAGGAGGAAATTCCATTCCCAGCAAACTGGGCACACAGTGCTGGTGAAACAGAATCTACAATAATAGCTTGAGGTCCACAGTATAGACTGAGCTTTAGTGAAATGTATCTGAAGGCAGGATATGCCTAACTTAAGCAATTTCCCAGTCAAACCTCTGCATGATCAGTCAATTTAACATAATTTTATGTTGAGCACATAGGCACTTTATTGCTGTAAAGCTCTCAATACAGTTTAATCCTTTGCAGATCAAAGCTCTCGCTGTGCAGTTCTCGGCAGGATGATGACTTTGGATGTAGGATATTGGAGCACTAAGTATTTGCATGGCAGGGACAGAACATAGATGGGGGCTATCAGCTAGGTTCTACAGAAAAAAAAAATTCTGAATATTTCTGTTCAAGTCACTGACATGAATTGACTTAGTTTGGATATGTGCCAAGAAAAGTGGAATCAGAATCTTCCACAGTGGCTTTCTCTGAAACAACACCTAAAAAAGATGTCTGTTGAATTTAGCGTTGTTCATCACTTGTGCAACTGAATGTGAAATATGTTCAGACATCTTTTTAGAAAAGTAAATTTACTTATGTTGTCATATGAGTGGCGACAAACTCCTGAAACACATCCCTGCAGTCACCTGATCTACATATTTAAGTAGCTTTAGGTGAAGCCTGGCTGGAAAAGGGGTCTCCTTCACACGGTGAACCATGAAGTTTTACATCCACATTAAGCACAGCCCCTTCAAAACACAGAGAATGGCCTCTTGTGGAGAAGAGATAGCTCCTTTTATAGGGGAAAAAAGTAGAAGCAGTAAGTGTCCTGGTGTTCTTCATTACACAGAAACAAAGAGAGGGGTTGAATGAGTTAGTCACCTTAGCATGGCAGGCCCTGTGGTAACTCTTAGTTTGAAAGCTCTTTAGCTGTGGATTCATTCATCTCATAGAAGCAAAGAATTGTTTGTACTCTATCAAATTTTAAATAAAGCCTGAGATCAGGGAGCCACAGGAGGCACTCAGTCTGGTTGGGCTAAGTCAAGCCAACTGTAAAGGTGCTCCTCGGGCCCGGGTGTGGCTGCCGGGCACATCTGAGTCAGAGCACACAGCTGCCCTTCTCCCGTCTCAACCTTTGCCTGCTCAAGGATTGGAACTGAGAGACACCCATGGTATTAAAACACTGAATTTCCTACAGATAGAGTGTTTTCTTAAAAAAAAAAAAAAGGGTTCTAGAACAATAACAAACTTCATCTCATGACCTTAAACCATGCGAGCACCACCTAGAGATTTAAAATTCAGCAAATGCTGGCAGTGGACGTCATCCTACTGATCTGCTCTGAAAATGCTGATGCATTTACAATAAATCCCTAACCAGGCCAGTTGTGCAACAAGTTGAAGTGACACAAAGTATTAACATTTATGGTGGTGAGTCAAAATCAAACAAACATCCTCTTTTATAAGCTTTCTCACAGCATGTAGTAGCATGTAGTGCGAGTAATGAAACATCTGTTACAGCCCTGAGTCTCTCGCAACTGAGCAAGTGTTGCAATCCTTCTGTGGGGCCAGGCTTCATGTTGGGGCTTTAGTGGGTAGAGGAGAAGTGTCAGCAATGGAAAATGCTCATCTCAGTTCGTTCAGGAAGAATGAAATAGAATTTAAAAATCCCTGAGGGCCAGGCTTCCTGTGTAGAAATTTAAAAAAAAAAAAAAAAAAGAAAAGAGTGATTTTTGCAAAGTGTCCAAAATCGATTTTAACTCCAGACTGAGTGACTTATTTCTATGATACTTGAAACTCATTCAGGTGCCCAGAAAGTCCCTTTTCAGCAGGTGTATGGGTAGAAAAGTGAATTATAAAATATGCTTAGATGATATGCTCTTGTATGAAGTTGCCTGCTAAGCTTCAGATGCTCTGCACTCAATTTTCCAGGCTACCCCTCCTGCACAGGGGCGTGGATCTCCCTGACTGCTCTGTGCTTCTGTTTTTTGCCCAAGGGGAAGCAAAGCTCCTTCCAGCCCCTCACTTCCAGGAAGTCTTGCCATTGATCACAAAGACTTGGCTCTGTTTGCTCCATAGCGTGACTAGCATAAACAGAGACAACAAAATTCCTGGGAGTCAGAAATTTAGGACTTGATGTAGCAGAACATGTAGTAACATAATATAGACATAGCCTCATTTCCCGTCAGTTCAGATGTGCACTTAAAAAGCATTTGTTTAAGGGCTTTGCTGACTAGAAATAGTTTCCTGTGCCTGTGAATGCTTTTGCAGTAGATGTTCAAGATTATGTCTGCTTTGGATAGGAGGAATGACTGTAAGCTATTACAGAACCAGGGCACAGAAGTGGGCTTTGTTGGTATTTTTGGGCTAGTATTTTTTTTTTTTCAGCTCAACACATAATCAGATACAGTGAAAGCTGCATATCACTATAATAAAATTCATGGAAAGGTTTCCATAAGAAAAGTTCTATTTCAAAGGGATAGGTTGTTGCTCAGAGCTTGCCCGGTGTTAAGCCTTTAGGCAAGTTCCTGAAGAAGGTAGGAAAGGATTGTCTTCTCATTCACTGTGTTTCTATACTATGCTCAGAAACATTCAAAGGAAAATGCCCTTGGTCTCCTGCTTTAACGTGTTTTTCTTCCAGAGTGTCTGTGCAGAAGCAGGGTTAATGATTCCTACCAGATCAGCCTGCCTCCCCCTCTCAGTTCTGACATACTTCCTCTCTATATTTTTTTTTTCCAAGGGAGGAACCTATCTTGCTCATTTACAACCCCGGATTACTGACCTGACTTTGTAATGCAATACTTGAGCGCTTCAATCAGAACAGGGGTATCTGTGTAGCACCCACAGAGATTAACAGAAAATTCAACTCCTTGGAATTCCCCCTTATTTCTGACTGTAAGAAGAGAGAGTTTAATATTTTTAAACCAGCAAGGTAATGCCATTGACAGCACGCAGCTGCCAGCGGTTTCACTAGTCCTTCATCGCCCCTTTCCCTCTGCTTTTTTCAGATCACTGCATATTTTCTCATGTCACAATTTAAATTTCAAGCTCTCCGGCTCATGACTGTGTCTTTATTTGAATTTGTAAAGTCCACGGATTTGGGATACTCAGTATCCATTGGGAAGAGTACAGCTTAGGAAACTTAACAGTGTAATTAAAAATAAATTTTAAAATTAAAAATTAATTGAAATCCTTTCCTGCCCAACAGGGTGTCTGCATCCCCTTCTAACTCCAGAAGCAACAAGCAGAAATAACAGACTTGTTTGTATCAAACGGACTCTATCATTTTTATTAATCAGTGTTACACATACAGGTTAATTAAAAAAAGCTAGTTTGTGAAATGTCATCTAGCTAGAAGATACAAATCTAGGCCGATTGCCATGGTATCTATTGATGCTCAGCCACTGTAAAAAATTTACAGTTTATTTTCTGATATACAAAACCTCAAGCAAACATTCCTTGTTAAACGTTCGGTAAAGCTCACAGCATTCTACTAGAGTTTCATAGTGTTTTAGTGCAAAAGGAAGTACAAATATAAAAATTCTGAGGCTTGAATTAAAAAAAAAACCAAAGGAACAAAAAATAACCCAAGAAAAAGAGCCAGGCAAGCCACGGAGTTAGAGGTGAGTGTCTGCTATGGGTATTCTTCTAAGCTCTACGATCTGGGAGTTAGCCATGCTGCCACCGTCCTGGCTGCCATGACAAGATTCGTTATCGCTGACGCTGAGACCTGCACCTGAAACAACAAAACAAACAAACATACAAAAAAACAATCAGTAAGAATGAAATCTCAACGCAGAAATGACAACGACGTGTCCTGCTCTGCTTTGTTCTGGTTACTGAAATGCTTCCTTACCCCACTACGAGGTGGGAAGTGTCCTCTCACTAGCCTACAACTCCAAATCCATGGATTACAACATTATCTGACGTAGTTTTGTACCATCCTGGTATGCTTTTTCATAATTCCACTGTCAGCCACATTATTTGTCTCAGTAAATGGCACAATAGCTATTCAGAGGTTGCCTTGAAATCACAAGAGCATAAATCAAGGCCTGGCTTAGGCTGGGTTCATGGTCTGGCTGTTACAGTCTGGTATTTCCAAGGACTTCTTCATGAAGAATTGATTTTTAATGATACTATTTCTCTGTTAAACTATAATTCCAGCTGTTTTAATAGGATTGTAATTTCAACATGAGAAAAGACGCTGACTAAATATTCTTTAAACCCACATTTGGCAGAAGCTGGTGTATTGTGTTTTTCTTCCTCTGTGAGAGAATACTAGACTTTGGCCCATGGAAACTTCCAAAACATGTCTGGAAGAGACCTCAGGAGGCCACCTTCTCCATCCTTTTGTCACAGGATTCCTACTAGCTTGTTGCTTTTCTGGGTTTTTTTTTGGGGGGGAGGGTTGGCTATTTTGGGTTTTTTTGTGGGTTTTTTTGGGCGGGGTGGGGGGACTGTTGAGTTGATTAGTGTGAAGATACATAATCCTGCAGTAGTTTTTTGTGAAAAGTGAATTTTTTTGAACCACTTCTTCACAGTGTATCGGTTCTAACTATTAACTTCGCATCATTTTCAGCTCCTCTCCTTGAGTTTTAGAGGGAATCCAAAGAAACAGGTGGGTCTTGTTAGGGTTTAGGGTGTCTAGGCTTTAAAGTTGTTGAGAACTGCACCTCAGTGTAATTAAGCATGGTGATTTCAAGACAGACTAATTTCAGGCTTGATCTTACAGTGATGTCACTTACAGCTAATTGGGGAAGTTATTAATTTTGAACAGAAGTAGACACGTAACTGCACTAAGTTCAAGGGAGTTGCAAACGAATGACATTTAGCTCAGAAAACCTCCAAATGGGCTATGCCAGGAGAAACAGTGATTTGCATTTTCGTATAAAAAAAATATTTTCAGGAGTCTCTACCAGTTGCACAGTGCATCTCATATTTCTGCCTCAGCTGACATTCCAGGCTTCGGCTTGTCCAACAAAAGACAAGATAAGAGTCATTTATTTTTTTGGACTGACCTCATAATTTTCTATGGTCTCTATTGTTCTGCTTTTACAAAGTTTTTCTACAGCATCCTTCCTTCCACCACCCCCCAAGTAGAAAAGAAGTATGGAAAAGGAGGCTGAGGTGGGATGCTCCTTTGCTGTGGGAAGTCAGGCTGCAATCTTGAATATGGAGCTTGGTTCAGAGAACCTGAGCAGAAGAAGAACTCTCTGTGGAGAAGGACCTGGGAGTCCTGGTGGACAACAAGTTCACCATGAGACAGCAGTGTGCCCTTGTGGTGAAGAAAGCCTGAGCTGCATTAAGAAGAACATGACCTGCAGGTCGAGGGAGGTTCTCCTCCCCCTCTATTCTGCCCTGGTGAGGCCATATCTGGAATACTGTGTCCAGTTCTGGGCTCCCCAGTTCAAGGGCAACAGGGAACTACTGGAGAGAGTCCAACAGAGGCTACAAGGATGATTAAGGGACTGGAACATCACTCTTATGAAGAAAGACTGAGATCCCTGGGGCTGTTTGGCCTGGAGAATGCTGAGAGGGGATCTGATCAACATTTATATACATCTGAAAGGTGCGTGTCAGGAAGATGGAGCAGTCAGTCTCTTTTCAATGTTGCCTAGTGATAGAACAAGGGGAAATGGGCACAAACTGGAACACAGGAAGTTCCACCTCAACATGAGAAGAAAATTCTTTACTGTGAGGGTGACAGAGCACTGGAACAGGCTGCCCATGGAGGTTGTGGAGTCTCCTTCTCTGGAGACTTTCAGGACCAATCTGGACATGTTTCTGAGTGACCTTGCCTAGGTGAACCTGCTTTGGCAGGGGGGTTGGACTAGGTAATCTCTAGAGGTTCCTTCCAACCCCTACCATTCTGTGATTCTCTGAAGAGCCTGCAGAGGCTTTCCTGCAGAGGTCTGGAAGAAGAAGGCCTGGTAGGAGCCAAACTTTGCTGCAGCACTGCCTGAACCCAGCCCTACTGCATCCAGATGAAAAGTGGATATTTCTGCAGCATGATTCTTCTTACACCTGGTTTTGGTGTTTGGTCACAGGGTGAACATGCATTCATTGACAGCTACTGGATGAGTCCTGTTCTTGGGTCTGTATGACCTGAGCTCTTGAAAGACCAGCAATTACTGTCACAGATGACAAGAGGAAAAATCCTTCAACATACAGAGATAGAATAATAAAGACAAGAGGATTAGGCTCTGAATCATTAAAATACTTGTTTATAAGTGTACTGAAGATGATTAAGCCATACTTACTGATTTAAATTTATATGCATATTTAACCTTTTCATTGAATCATGGTCCTAATAACTAAGAGCTGCTTGAAAGTTCTGGGAAAAGCAGCAATTGCATAAGAAAGTTACTTGTTTTTTTTTGTTTTTTTTTTGTTTTTTTTTTTTCTTATCTTCCCTAGAGCTCTTTAATAAAGGAAACATGATTCCAGTAGAGAAGATAAATCAGACTGCTGTATTTACCACTCGAGGACACAGGGACAAGGTAATCTCGAAGTAAATAAAATACTTTGAATCAAGAAACAAAACAATACTTCTCATGTGGCATCACTAATATCAGAACTCACTCAAAACAATTATGTAGGCTGAAGAGGGTATACATTTCAAAAAGGGGAAAAAATACGTTAGTGAAAACATTTGAAATCTTATTGTATAAATATGATCATCCCAGGTTCGGATTTTAAGGTGAAGACTGACTGCTGGGGTTAGAAAGACATATGTCTTACTGGTGGCAATATCGCAATCATTCAGGAAGGGTTTTCTTAAAGAATCTTTTACTGATAACTATAAAAATATCAGAAACAGGTCCATCACCGTATCACACTGTATATATTCATAAGTGTTATATACATGTCTGCTTTGTGCAAAGGAAGACGAGGTTTTTTTGTGTTACGGAGGCTCTTATCAGGAACTTGGTGAACCAGAGTCTGAAGTAGGCTACTTTGGGCTTACCCGGGCCTTGTTCTGCTGCTGATGCAAAGACAAACTACAAAAGAGCTAATCCCTTTTAGGGAGGTGAAATGTAACCAGGATACCAGCTTACCAAGCGCTTCATGAACTGGGAAGCGTACAGCTGTTTACTGGGAATGGTACGACTGTTTACACGGCAGAGTTTCACAGAGTTCTTGGGTCTGGCTTGCTCACAGATTAGGGCAAAATTTAAACTCAGTCAGATCCCCAAACGCATGTGCTCCCCTAGAGATGCTAGAGTTGGATGGTAGATGGTAGAGTATTCATTTTCCCCAGTTTGTGAAGGAACTATTTTAAGAAAAAGACGCAGGAAAATGAGGCCTTTCCTCCTTTCTTTTTGTATCAAAGGACTGGCTAGAAACTGAAAAGTCACAGCTTGCTTTGCAAACCCGGTGAGATCCCTCCAGTGACATCTAGTGGTGGAAGGATTTTGTCAGCGCATTCCTACGTGCCCTTGAACACCAGCTGTTATCATCTGCTTCTTCAGATATATCTCAAACTTTCACTAAAACATTTTAAGAGAGACGGAGTTTGTTCCGTCATTACTGTACTCCTACCTCGGGGGAGACTTTTTATCTCGTAAACACTTCCACCTTGCTTGCCAAATCACTCATGATTTACATTGTACGTGTGTGACACATTAGAAATGAACAAGCCACACGAACCGACTTTAACTCTTCCGTCAGGGTTTTGACTTTACAGAAATTACATAAGAAGACACACAGACTTCTACGCATAAAGTTCAGATGGGACTAAAAACGCTTCCTGGATATCACGCAGTCACGCTCAGCAGCCAACAGATAACATATTAGTGAGCAATCACAAATGAAAAGTTGAATGAATATGCAAAGCCTTCCACCCTTTCTTTTTTTCTGGGGGGTGAGCCCTTCAAAGCAGCAGTGATGTAGGTTGATAAGGCAGGGCAGGAATCTGGTGCTTTGACACCATCTACAACTTCTCTGCCCTGTGACAGACAGTCTCCAGGATGTTGTACTGAACATCTTCCAGAATTTGCACTTTAAAATGTTTCCACTGGTTCAGGATGCTCAACATGAGACACTTAATTCTTAAACCAGGCACCTCCAGTGGTAATATTTTTAAAAATGCTGACTTTGGAACCCTGGCCGTATGAGACTGAAAACTATGTGTTGGTTTATATAGCCTTGTTACAGTAACAGCTGCATTTGTGTGGTTTTTTATAACTTATACAGTAGATTTTTTCTAGGTATTCTCCACATAGAATATTCTTGTAGGATTTATCACACATGCCTCTATTTAAGAGCAAATATACACTGAGATGTGGATGTAGCAATACTCTCCATTGATACAGCTCGATATACATATAGAAAGTATCATGTGCTAGGCTTATATTCTCTGCTGTAACCTGTAAACCTCTTCGCAAACAACTGCAGACAGGGTTGGGCCACCAGTCAGCACTGGAGGGGTTTGGGCCTCCCTCAAAGGCTTTGACGATTTTTGCATTGACATCTCACCCAAAGGCATGAATTGGTTCAGTTTTGTTCATCACAGAAGTGGGGGGACAAGAGCAGTTGTAGGAGATGGGAGTATGGATGGGAGCTCAGAGATCAGTAAAGCTACTGTTCATTTATGGCCTTTATGCTTTAGAAGAAAGCTGACGAGCGGCTTGCTGCTTTGGGACAGATTCCATCTTCTTTTATTCTGTTAGCTCCTTTTTTAACTCCCCAGCCCTAACCAGAGTAGAAGTCCTTAGGGAATTCCGCTATATTGGGCTTTAGCTTCAGTGACAGTAACATACGACTCTGTGACAATCTGGAAGGCAATGGTCTTCCTGAATTGTCTACTGATACAAAACTTGCACAAGAAATTAGAGGAAAAATGAGATCTAGTCCAAACTGACAGCACTTTCAATGTTAATTAGTGCAATTAACAAAAACGAATTAGTAAATAATTCTAAACTGATTAGTAAAACCTTCTCAGTAGAAGCCAAGCCCTCTATTCATTATAAAAGCCATAAATGAAATATAATGGAAGAAATTATTTAAGACAAATTCACAAACATTAAAACAAACAAACAAACAGAAGGTTTTAGCATATATCAATAGGCAGGACATGTCCCTAAATTATTTTTTTCTACCATAATTGTGCTCTAATTTCCTTCACATATACTACCTTGGAGCTGGCTGGCCTTCCAGAAGATTCTCAGAGCATAAGAGATGAGGTGATACAGCGAGTACAGTGAATCCGACTATGTATTTCTGTACAGACATGAGCATATTTGATGGAAAGAAGGAATTAATTGATAAGGCATTCAGAGGCCATGGCTTTATGATGTAAGAAGTCCAGCTTTTTTGATTTCTTGTGCCAAACAAAAAATTCTATGGCCATGAGATGCAAAGCTTGTGTAAAGCTAGCTTAAAGGCTGGCTAGGAAACAGTGCAGTGTTGTCCGCCTAATTTGCTAGAAACAGAGTCGTGTGCCTTCATCTGACCCAGTCCATATTTCAGGTTAATCTGTAATTAGGCCCAGCATTAATGATTGCAGAACCAAGGGCTGAGTGCATAGTTCTACGACATGTTTCTTTAGCAATAAGGCCAAGTGTGCCAACGCATCTATTTGTGGAGCTGCACTGCAAACTGCAAACTACTAAACCAGTGCAAGTTAAAGAGTAAAGTTGTGCTGAGGGGGTTGTTTGATTTTTTTAACCCTGCATCAGTCGCCTTCCATTCCTACTGTTGAGAGGGGGCAGACGCAGCGCAAGGGTGAGGCAGAAGGACGGGAACAAGATTGTAGCTTTGCTGTGATTCTACTTCCATTCTCACTCATCCTGGCTGCCAGATTAAGCCTCGTGGCTAGTAAAGTAACCTTCAGACAGCTCCAACCTGCACAAGCAGAAAGGGCAGGGGAAGTGCCAAGTGGCATTTTTTTTGTGTATTCCTCTGCTATTCAGTGCTGATCCTCAGCCAACCTCCAGAGTGGGAGCTAGCATTTTAGCACAGCTAAGGCTGAGTTTGGTTATAGATCAATGGTTTTAGGGAACAACAGATAATGGAGGTTTCTCTTTCTGCTTATCAGCGGTAAAGCTCAAACAAGAGCAGAGCAAGCACTTCTCTTCTTCCTCTGTCCCCCAGACTCACCTCCCAGTTTAGGTGTGATAAAACCAGCTCGTGTGGTGCCAAGCACCTCTTCCCTGCTCTCCCAGGGGCCTATTTGCTTGGGATGAGGAATTTTCAGCATGCTGAAATAAAGCCTGATCTGAAAAGGTTTGAGAAACACTACTTACAGCAAATGACAGGCAAGAGCAAGGCAGCAAAACGGCATCTCAGCTGCCCATACATTTCAGCCTATTTAGGGAAGAGGTGCTGGTTTTCCAGCTGCTGATGGCCACTGCTTCCTTGGAGCTGGGACTGGTGGTCAAAGGGCATCAAGCCGATGTGGAGTGGCAAGGGGAAAGATGGAGGGAGAGGAAAGAGAGAAAGAAGGAGAGAAATCCCTAACCTGAGTTGCTGTTTCATGTGAGTAACGGCAATGATGTATGAGAGAAAGAAGAAATGTCCTGCCATGAGGGGCCAGGAAACAAGTTCCTTTCCATGTAGGCTATCTTAACTGTATCATAAAATTCCCACCAGACCACAGCTCAATGAATACTTTAGCAGCATAAGCCTGTGCTGCCAAAGAGAGAAGAAATCCCGCTTCCCACCATCTCATCTCCCTTTTTTATTGCATCCACATGGTTCCCTCCCTTATTCCATCAGGAGCACCTTGACTCCTGGGCCATGCACTGAGCTGGACTGGAGAGAAGGTCTGGATGAAACTAATAAAGTAGATATGATTTTCAGTTACAGAAAAGCTCACATTTTTTTAAATTTAAAGTATGTGTTGAGCTACAGCTTGTAGCTAGGCCAATAGCTGATAAAATTCACTTTGGTGGTTGAAGCTACTCTAACCCCAAAACCACCTCTTCAGTTTGGCTTGTTCAAATGTTGTGTGTGGGGCTGGAACCAGATGGCTTAGCAATCATCTTTTTTTTTTGTCCCTGTAATGTTGCTGAGGATGTGGTTTGGGCACAGGAATAAGCACTAGTGTAAAATCGTCAGGTGCTACTTGAATCAGTAATGCAAACAAAAAAGTTTTTCTCCAACTGTATCTCTGCTCCAAATCACATTAATACAAAAGACTTATAAGAACAAATGATAATAAAAAGAGCAATAATAAAATTTTGGGAAAATAATAAAAAGCCAGTTCTAGACCTACTTTGTTTAGGACTGAAACCAAATTAACTAAGGATGGAGCTTGAAGATTTATTTTAAAAATCATTAAATGCTAAAGTTTTGGTGAATTATAACAACCGTGAGTTTTAACTACTGTTGTTGCCTACATCAGTCTTCACAATTTAAGATTCAACATTCCATGGTGTGTAGAGTTTGCTGCAGAAAATAGGCCAACTGATGTCAGCTGAGCTGTTTAAGCAGTAAACACCATGTGCAACTGTGGGAGTATTAGATGTGGATGGCTTCATGTCTTATTAAGTATCCATGAATTATCTGGTTTCCTTCAAAATATTCAGGAAGGAGTAAAAAAGTAAAAGCTACCCTCTCAGGTACTTTAAAAAAAGGTTTGCAACCTAGATTTTAAAGTCTTGCCCAAAACCTTTGCGCAACAAAGTAGAAGTCATCTGCAAAACACCCATGAAAATTAATAGGTACCATACAGATTTTGTGACAATCTTAATAAAAATTTGTATTTCTTAGCACTATAACAGTTATCAGTCATCCAATTATCTCTGTAATCAGAAGAGTCTTCTGCAACAGAATTTGTCTTAGAAGATAAAGTATTATGAATATACTGAATAAAACTACACCTTCATTAACAACATTCCCAGTCTTCCAACCAGTTTGACTGTCTTCGTTGGTGTCACTGAAGGGAACAAACTGAGATTATAAGTGCCAGAGCAGTTAACCTGCTAATGTCACCAGTACCTTGCTGTGGTTTCTTGCAAGGCTTGATGGTACCCCCAAAGATCATTCAGGTGACTAGCTCCTACCAAGCTAGTCCATTTGTATTTCACCTGCTGCCTAGAGGAGGTGGTCTTAGGTTAGCATCTACCATGTCCTATCTGGTTGCACTCCTTTGCCTTTGTGATTGTTTAATCAGACATTGTCATGTTGACCAATCTTTGAATCAAGTTTCACTTCATTTCTTCCGCCTGTGGTCAGATCTAGCTATTTATATCACCATTTGAATCACTTGAATAAGCTCAAGTTTCATTGGTGGAGTGGCTGAGAAGGCGGATGGGAAAAATATAACTGAAGGCTTGTATTCTAAGACTATTGAGGAGAACCTGATTGCAAATGTTTTGTTTTGCAGTTGTAGCTTGATTGAGGACATGTAGCGTGGCCTCCCCTGCTTCTGTCCTCAATCTGCACGGTGAGCTCATCACAGCCAGCTCTTGTGATTGGGTAGAAGTCAATCATAAAATCACAGACTGGCTTGGGTTGGAAGAGTCCTTTAAAGCTCTAGTCCAACCTTTATCTAGTTTATCTTTCCAGTGTACATAATTTTTCAGGTCCAAATGTATTTGATATAAATATTTTGTCTTATATTTATTGGAAGAATCAATATTTATGAATTTATGCTGTTTGGTTAGGTATTGGAACAGGCTGCCCAGGGAAGTGGTGGAGTCACCATCCCTGCAGGTGTTAAAAAACTGAGTAGATGTGGCGTTTTGAGCCATGTTCAAGGACTAAGGGAGACGTTCGACAAAGGTTGGACTTGATGATCCTAGAGAACTTTTCCAACCTAAATGATTCTATGATTCTATGTTTCTCACAGACATATATAAAATAAAGACAGGCATTATATATACTCTATATATCAATTTGAAGAAGAAAGTAAAACAAGACAGCCCATGTCTGGAGGGAGCAAGTTAGCCATGTAAGCACTTGTGAAGCAACATCAGAGCCTCCAATCTACTGCTGCTTTCTGTAGGCCTCCTTATCATCATGACTCAAAGCATATTTTTTTGGACTCCTTCCTTGTTATTTTAGATATCCTGCACAATATTTTTGGTGGAATAGCAGTACACTGCAGTCCAAGGCGTCAGATTTTCACTGGCAATCAGATTATATTGGATATCATGGAATGGTGACACCATCAGAGTGAAGAACAACATAAGAAACCTTGAGGAGCAAGGAGAAAAGTTACTCACCAGTCTTTAAAGCAAATATTAGGTCATCAAACTCCTGTGATTCCTCATCAGCAACCAATGAGCTCGTACTAAATCCTCCAGAAGGGTGGAAAACATTGCCATTTTGAGGACTCTGCTTAAAAGCAGCACTAGCTTGGCTAGTAGGCTGTAAGGATGCCCTCTCCCAGTCTGCAGGCACCTGCAAAGTTTAGAAAG